>ML782030.1:460552-502982 GCA_009831015.1 Picea engelmannii
CGGCTTTAGGCCATTAGTTGTAATTATACCTCCTAGTCTCCTATATATACCAAGGAGACATTTTCATTTTGAATCATCTTGTACTTGAACATTTAAGTGAGGTAAAAGGAGGTTGCCCCCTCGAAGAGGCTTATTATCTTAAATTATCTCTATTTCAAGGCATTGAGTACTTTTCCTGAGGTTTTTCCATGCTATATTGATGTTTGGTTCTTAACAATCGCGCACACGGTAACTTCCGTTCAACTAACATACTACTAACTGGGAATCCAGGTGAACCTCTAAAGAGTGAATACCATGTGAAATAGCATCTCACAAAAGTTCTATAAGGACGCTATATTCGACCACATTATTCATGAATGGCCCTAGGCATACGCCACCTGAAGACACCAGTAGACCCTCGGATGACTAGACCACCCAAGCGGCGAAATCCATGTTCCGTGTATGACGAATGGATCTGTCTATGAATCATAAGTATATCAAAGACTCCATTGACATATGTCAACCAAGGGAAAACTAGGTAAGCAAGATGAAGACGAAAAACAAAGGGAAAAGATATATACACTAAATTACATTAGTATACAAAGAGTTACACCCAAGCTTGGGGCTCAAGATTAATATATTTTCAAGTAGATCGAATTCCTGGGCTCAGCCAACATATTCCCTTCATAATCCTCTAACTCATAGGATCATTTTTCTAAGACACGTCGCATGATATAGGGACCGTGCCACATGGGTTTAAACTTGCCTACCCCCGACGGTTCTTTGGCTTGATCATATAAAAGGACCAAGTCACCCTTAGCGTACAACCGAGGATAGATAGACTTATCGTACTAGACCTTGACACATCTTTTGTTTCCCTCGATAGTTGTAGAGGCCTCTCGACGCTGCCCGTCGAGACTCTCTAGGTGCACAAGGCGTCGCTCAAGATTAGAATTGTCAGGGAGGAGCGTGACTTCCAACTTAAGAGAAAGGATTTCACATTCAATGGGTAATATCGACTCCACACCATGTACTAACTAGAAAGGGGAAAATCTAGTGGAATTATTGACTGAGGTTTGGTATGCCTAGAGTGTAAGATATAGCATAATATGCCAGTCAGATTTACTCTGGACAACAATTTTCTACAAAATGGTCATGAGAGACTTGTTGATGGCCTCTACTTGTCCATTTTCTTAGGGGTAGTAAGGGGAAGAATGACCATGCTTAAATCCCATCTTGGATGCTATCTCTTCCATCATTTCATTATGAAAGTGACTTCCATGATCAATGACAATCTCACTCGGGATACCAAATATGGCGATAATTTTATTGAATACGAAGAAGGCGATAGTATTCCCATAGGATTTAACTGTAGGCATGGATTTGTCCCACTTAATAATGTAGTCTATGGCCACGATAATGTGTTGATGCACCCCATCCGAAGTTGGGTTGCAATACATGATGTCCACCCCCCACTTGGTGAAGGGACCGACGGTAATGACTAGGTGAAGAGGGGTTGGATGTGAGCGCATTTTCCCAATGAACACCTGGTAGGGGTGACACTTCTTAATTACTTCAACATAATATTTAAAGATAGAAGGCCAGAAATAACCAGTTCGTAAAATTTTCTAGGTTGTTGCAAGCCTGGATATATGACCACCACAAACCCCACTTTGGCAATCGTTTAGAACTGACTCAGCTTCCTCGTGAGTTAAACAACGACGCAAGATATTGTCTATTCCTTGGTGATATAAAGTGTCGTTGACGATAGTGTAATTCTTGGCTTGGTATAGTACACATTGTCGATAATCTCGTGAGAGATGCTAAGGGAACTTCAAAGTTTGAAGATAGACAACAATGTCTCCATTCTAGGGGTCGGACGATGAGACAAGGAAAATGTGTTCATCCGAAAACGAATCAACATGGATAATATCCTCATCTAATCATGGAAGGTCTGATATAAACTTTGCAAAGACTAGTGATTTCTTGGATTTCGCAGAAGCGAAATCAAGATCAAATTCTTGTAAAATGATAATCCATTTATTATATTTTCCCCTTATGATACACCAGGTAAGGATGTATTGAAATGGATTGACATTCGGAAACCACAGTAGTCTTGCAAAGAAATATATAATGGTGTAAAGGTTGGACTGCATGAATGACAACCAAAACTATCTTTTCAACGTGAGAATAATTGAGCTCAAGACCAATTAATTTTCGAATAAGATAGTAGATGACGTGCTCACGGAGCTCATCATCATCCTGAACCAAAACCATACCAATCGACTCTTCATACATGGTGACATAAAGCAAGTAATCCCTACTGTAATCAGGAGACTTCAGCAGAGGCATCGGTACCAAGGATTTCTTCAAAGCATCGAAGGACTCACGGGCTTGCTCATCCTAGATAAAAGGAGTGTCCTTATTCAAAAGATGCATGAAACCCTTATTGATATTGGCATAGTTTACTATAAACTGACGTAAAAAGTTAGATTTCCCCTGTAAACCTTCAAGTTGTTGAATAGTGCATGGGGGTGGAAACCGAATTAGTTCCTCAACCTTTAACGGATCTACCATGATCCAGTTCTCAGAAACTAGAAATCCCAAAAGATGACCAGACCTAACGCAAAAGATGCACTTGTGAGGGTTCAACTTTATTCTATAATAACGACATCTTTGAAAAACTAGCCGAAGGTGCTTAGAGTGATCCACTCTCTTATGAGAGTGGGCAACAAGATTGTTAATATAATCTTAGACTATATGATTATGATAATGGAATGCAAAGGTCATAACATGTTGTAAGATTGCTTCGGTGTTTTTAAGTTCGGAAGGAATATTTTGGTATGCAAAATTACCCCAAGGAAAAATAAATTCCATCTTCTATTGATCCTCGGTTTTGATTTGAATTTGGTTATACCCTGAAAATTCATCCATGAAAGAAAACACTTCGCTTCCCGCACACTCGTCGAGAATTTTATCGATGAAAGGTGTTGGGAAGTTGTCTTTAGGACATACCTTTTTCACATGAACAGGATTGGATACCCATTCAATCAAGGGAACTAGATAGATAAATCCAACATTAAGTAGCTTCTCTACCTCTACCTTAATAGCAGTTTCCTTCTAGGGATTGACAACTCTAATACGTTTTCGAACAAGCTTAGCACTGGATAAGTTATAATATCATGCTCGGAAATATGAGGGTTGATTCCTGGCATCTCTTCATATGACGAAGCAAATACATCTAGAAAATCCTTGAAGAGTTCAATGTAGATCATGATTTCTTCTGGCGAACAATCTGCACCGATATGTATGTTTTCAATCTTTTCAGGGGTACAAGAGATATTGATTGTGACGGTAGGAGATATAATCGCCATATTTCCTTCAGCATAAATTTCATTTGTATCAAGTGGAACTACATCATGATCGACTATCTCACTCAAAGTAGATCGAAAATCATCTTGTTCGATTCTAGCAAGCTCTGGGAGAAAGTAAGAGTAATGATGCATATCATCCCAAGGTTTGTTAGAACCATTCATGGCTTCGATGATGGATTCATTCGAAGGCAAAGTCTCATCGAGGAAATCATGTGAGAAAGACAACGAAGTGGCCCATACGGGCTTAAGAACATGATCCTCCTCATCCATCGTCGAGGTAATAGGATCGGGATCGACAGAAAAGTCAAGAATACCCTGATACACAATCTCCGTTGCCGAGAGTGGCATGGCTATTCCAGCATGTGACTGACCTTCGCAAGACAAATTCGACGAAGGTAGGGTCCAAGGATCGTTAAAATAGGAATTTCAGAAAGGAACAAACCTCTCTAATGAAACGGGTCTACTGGACGTGGCATAAACATGGTGAATCGGTGCCATGAAGTCGAAGGTTCCCATAAGGGATGAATACATTTTGACATCGATATTCTCAATTTCCATATGAGAATTGTCAACAACAGGGATCGACGGTCTAGCAGATGCATTGGGGCTAGCATACGCAAAGGATAACTAGTCGATCGTCACGATCTTCCCATCATGAGGAAAATAGAGAGTAAGGAAGACAAATGATACGATGACAGTCATAGCATAAGTCCAACTGTGTCCTAGTAACAAGTTGTAATTGAAAGGTGCATCAACTACCTCTACATACACCTCTACCATCTTCCCACCTAACTGGATTGGAAAGGAAGAAAGAATACCGCGAGGGAAGAAGGTACGACTGTCAAAATCAATCAACATGGTCGGGGATTGAGAAAGATTCAAAGAGTCGAGAGCTTTATGGTCGCCAATTCTGTTACGAGGAAAATATCTCTATGGCTAGGGGTAAACCACAACAAATGGAAATGACTGCAAACATCAACTCTTTTCTCAAGTATGTTATATAAACAAATATGCTAGCAAGACAAGATAAAAGGTCGACCTCGTCCAAACGTTCGATGAAGTCCACAGTTGAGTGCTTGACCCAAAGCAATATCCCTGCAACTAGTCCTCAACAACCAATCAATGCAATCATATGGTGATAATATATGATGTTAGCACATTCAAATAGCATAATCCATTGATATACATAACAAATACACCCATGGAATAATAATAAAAATATTTACAAGATATCAATTGGACGGGAAAAGAGTATTTTTATTAATATATGATCTGCAGAAGTGAAAAAGTTACAGACTTCAGTGTCGGCATAGTTCAGAACCAAGAAACTAAGTTCCTTCCAGCTGGGCCTCCACCACTTCAATCCTTCACCAAAGGAAATCTCATAGAAGAGAGACAATGAAGTTCTCAATGAATAAGGGAAGAGCTTGGGGGTTGAATACTGTGTTCAAAATTAAAGGACAAAGGGATGCAAACTGAATGTGAAGTGAATAATTTCTCCACAACAACTTTGATCTCAAAGTTGAATTCTTTCTCCTTTTTTCCATAGCTCGGAATTGGCCCATTTATAACCTTCAAATGAACTGAAGGGCCAGTTCAGAATGTTTCCAGTATATGGAAGGCCAAGGATCATTGATCTCTTGTAATGACATGGAAACCTGACACATTTTTTCATTTTTGGGCACAAATCTCGATGTACATGGGTTTTAGTGGTGTAGCCTACGTATACACATGTTGTATAGTAGGTAGGGTGCGTATATGTGGAAAAAATGTATTTTTAGCTCTGAGATTTGAAAAATGGGATGAAAAGTCTGCATAGGTAAATGGAAAAAGGACTTATGTGCAATATTGCATATGTTTAGGAAAATCTTTCTATAACAGATGGTGAGTACTAGACTAGATATTTCACATGCAGTTGGTGTTGTCAGTAGATACATGGAAAATCCAGGCAAAGAGCATTGGGCAATAGTGAAATGGGTGCTTCAATATATTAGGAGAAAAAGTAATTATTCTATCACCTATGATGGTTGCAGTGATTCAGTTTGCATTTATGTCGATTCATATTTTGCAGGTGACTTGGAAAAAGGGAGATCCATTTCAGAATATTTATTTACTCTTGCAAAATGACCTTTTAGTTTGATGTCAAAGCTTCAGAACATAGTTCTTTTATCCACTACTGAGGTAGAATATATGGCTCCCTTTCATGCATGCAAGGAGGCAATTTGGTTAAAATATTTGTTGGGGGAGTTTGGAAGGATGCAGGACAAGGTGAAAGTATTATCCGATAGTCAAAGTGTTATTCATTTGGATAGAAATCCATCTTATCACAGTAAAACTAAGAATATTTCGATTAATTACCATTTTGTAAGACATGTTGTTGATTAAGGGGAAGTGGCTCTGCAAAATTTCCATACAAAAGTGAATTCTACATACATGTTCACGGAACTAGTTTTGTTAGAGAAGCTATGATGGTGTTTGGCTTCTCTTGGCTTGCATAAAAGGTGATGAATTAATTCCAGCATGATATATCAGGTAAATTTTTTTCAAGGTGGAGATTGTTGAAACTGCCAACTAATTTACCATGCTGATGCATGCCCACAACGTTAACTAAAAATAGAATGTGCATGCATGCACACTACAATGAACATGTTTTGTAATTGGTGAATCACATTGTAATCAATTTATCTAACTGTGTAATAGATCCTATATATCTAGAATACACGTAGAGGTGTGGGTAGCAATGTAGTGTATCACAGTGTGTGGGAAGACAGTGTGAAGAAGATTGTAAACCCGTTGGCTACTGTAATTCTCCCTTGAATAATAAGAATACCAATTATCATTGATTGTTGATTGTTCTATGTGACAGGAATTGGCATCTCAGATTAGGAATCTTTTCAAGGCCTCCATAGTTCACAACCTGAGGTCCTAGAAGATTCATTTAGCCATCTCGACTTTCTGAGATAGTGTCAGCCAAACCTGATGGTCGAAACATTTGTTTACAGTTTCGATCAGGAGATTATTCCCTACCCCTCCCATACCGACAACGGTAACCACTTGATAACTGTCTTTCTTCAATATCCATGTAAATGCAGTAACGACATCAATCTCATGTTGCATGACCACAATTTGAAAAATCTTTATCCCGCAAAACAACCAAGCCGTCTTGCAATATCCATACAAGTGCAGTGATGACATCGATGCCATCTTGGATGCCCACAATATGAATTTTTTGTTAATCAGGTCTTCTTTGCCGATGGTGGATCCTCTCATATCTGAATCCTCTTATGGTTCACCGAGCGAGCATGGAAGCCAATATATATGTAAACAACGTATCAAAAGCTGCCCCCATGTTTCTGGCATGCCGAGAAATATTACCTTCACCGGGAAGATAGCTTTATTTAACTAATACCTTCTTTCTTTCATCTTTAATTGAGAACGAATATCTTGAACATTTTTTTCACCTTTTTTGAGGAAGGGATACCCAAAAGAAACTGCAACGTGTCTTTAAAATGTTTAAATATTATGAATAACATTAGTTTTTCTTTTGAAGGAGTAACTTTGAATTATTTTTTTCCATTTTGAGTAATTTTAATTATTTTTTTTATTTCTTTTCGTAAAGGAAACAAGTATCCTAAGATAAGTGCAAGTGCAAATTGTCTTGTAAAATGAAATTCCGGGAAATCTTTTTCAAATCGAATATTTGAAAATAAAAGGGAATCCTCTCCTCTTATTTTTCCATGTACCACATGGAGCACTGGATTTTCTTCGAGATGGACCCATTTATGAGAGACTTACTTTTACTTTAGTCTTAGGTTTAAGAAGTAATTATTTCTCTAAAATTATAAAGGAGTGATTGGTTGCCTCGAGAAGTGTTTCTCTTTTTACATCTTAATATGAGAAATATGAATAATTTCTTCCCTGTGTCACAAGTCCAATGTTTTTGTTTAAGTCCAATCTTAGATTTTTGTGGATGTGTGGTAATGTAGTGGTTCTCCCTTGAAGGCCTGACTCAACCAAGGATACTTCACCCGGACTACGCCTCTTCACCTAGAGCACACCCATACTTTGTTCTAGGCTATGGATGAGTTACATCCTTATTCTATGCAACTCAGTTGTATATGTAGAGATTTGTTAACTTTGTTTAACACTTTATCAATTTGGCATACAACATAAAACATGAAAAACACAAGAGACAGATATATAGTGTGGGTGGCACCAATGATGCCTAATATCCATCTTAGTTTATTTATGTTTTGAAACAAAAAGAAAGATTTACAAAGACAGTGCTATTGTCCTAGTTACAAAGATGGGAAGAGTCTCACAACTCTTCGTTACACATTAGAATTTTCCACGCCTGCGATTTTGTCACCACAATACTTATCCCTTGTTGTTTCTCCTTTCCTCAGCCTAAGGTGTGCCCCACTAGTGCACCCAGCCTTAGAGCTCCATCTCTTTACTTCACTTGGTTTTCCTTGTCTTTGTTTGGTTGTTCGCCCTTGCTTTTATATGGACTCCAAGAGTCACTTGTGTGAAATGTCGCGTCTCTTCAGTGTGTCACACCCCTTCATGAATCGTCACACTCAATCGACCATTGTGCCCCTCTGTGGACCAAGTGTTCCCATCTAAGCTCGTGCACCCATAAATTATTCATCTCTTGGACCGGTGCACCCCCCCCTTAGGCGTGTGTCCCTTGTCTCATGTTCTTCATCGTGCCGATCCTTGTGAATATTCGTGGGTGTGTCGATGGATTCGTTTAACCTCTATGACTATCCCATGCTACTAAGGATAGACGATACCACTCCGTAGGCGTGCTCCCAAGTTTCCCAACCCTTTCCCAAATACAAACCAAGTCTTCTTCGTTCATCGCATGGGAAGAAGGGTGTGTGCCACCTTGGGCATGCATGTCACCACCATGCCCCACGATACTCATACCCACACTGAAACATCTTTTTTTTCCCAACCAATCGTTTCCTCCCTGTGCTCTTCTTCCCTTTCGTCATCGGATCTTCCCAAGGAGTGTACATGCTCTGTGGGTGTCCTAGGAGGCCTTATATCATCCCCCAATAAACTTGTTTCTATTTCAACAAATTTCGTATCATTTGCGATCTGTAGCAACCTCTGTCAAACTCCTGAATCATGTCCTCATATTTCCATAAGGACTCATACCTCCCCCAATTGTTCTCTTATTCAGGTTTGTCCTTCCAATGGATGAATTAATCATGCATTAGACCTCTACCCTATCCCAATCTGTGATGTGCCAAAATATTCTCTACCTCCAATTCTATCTTGTCTGAAACCATGGTCCATTCTCTAGATGGATCAACTCGACTTGGGTCATTTGGGTCCCTCTAACATGACTTCAACTAGCTAATTTGGAAGATAAAATGAATGTGTCACATGTGGAATGGAAACTCAAATATGTAGGTAAAATTTCCAATCTCCTCAAGAACTTTGAATGGTTCCTCATACCTCCACACAAGAGATGGAGCCATCCATTTCTGTGGTGGGAACTGATCTATGCTTAGCTTAATATTAAGTAAGACCGATTCTCATACTTCGAATTTTGCATCACTTTTGTTGTGATCTTCCTATTGCTTCATTATGTCTGTTGCGTTATCCAATTGTGTGTGAGATATCTCCAACCAATCCTTCCAACTCTTCATAAAACCCACCATTGATAGATTCATCCCATAGTAACCCCACGTTATAAAATGAAGAGTTGTGGGTTCATATTTATTTCATCAACTCAAATGGACTATAGCCTGTTGATGAAATATTCTGCAAGTTGTAGTTGAATTAGGCATCATCCAACAAGTCCGACCAATTCATATGATCTTCCTATACATAGTGCACCAAGTAATCTTCAAGAAGTGTGCCAATTCGTTCGGTCTTCCCATTTGTATACAGATGGTAGGATGAACTCTTCAACAACTTTGTCCCCACAAGATTGAACAATGTTGTCCAAAACTTACTCTTGAACCTTGGATCCCTATCCGAGAGAATATTCAAATACAAATACCTCATTATGTTATCGAAAAAAAACTTTACAACTTCTTCAACGCTGCAAGGAATATTCATTGCAACGAAGAAAACATACTTGGAGAATCGATCCACCATGAAAAAAAATTCATTGTATCCCTACACCATCAGAAGATGTGTGTTGAGTTTCATCAAGAAACTCATCCATAGTCTCTCCAAAATCAGTAATGGTTGCAACAACCCTCTGCTCATTCTGGTGTCCATCTTATCCCACTGACATATAAGACAAGTGTGAATGTACTCCTCCACATCCCGCTTCATCCGCTCCCAAAAGTTTATGCATTCCAACAATGCCATCATTCTTTGTTGTCCTTGGTGGTTGATATGAAAATAGAGGGCTGGCTTGTTATGCTATGCAAGCACCCTCTACTTCATTAAAATAAACTTTTCAGGACCTTGCTCAATGTCTTAGTTATGAAAGATAAATTATGTGCCAAGTTTATGCATCTTCTTTTAAATGTTCATGTGTGAGGAAATTTTATTTTAAAATGGTTAAATATGTGTTTTAAATAAATACACATCAAACATAACTTGCATCAAATAAACTATCAAACTCACAACAATAACAAGATGATAAAGGAGTTCACCCCCAACTGGTATACATCTCCTTGAGCCTCCATCAATGGACTAGGCTCTCTGGGATTAGTTTGTCAAAGATTCTTTTACAAGTTTCTGCTCAACTCCAATGGATTTTCTGACTGTACCATTGGGTTCAGAATACATAAAAACCCCAGAAATGACTAATAGAACTCTGAAAACGGATCATGGCTCATCCAGACATGACCTCTTCTACATGTGGCCTTGAGCTTCCCTGATCTTCCTTGTTGCAAAAACACCTATAAAAGTACTCAAATGCCTCTAAAACCTATCCCAATGTGTTCAGAACATAAAAATTAGCCAAAAATGACTATTCAATCACAGAAAATAGACTTGGGCTCATTTGGGCATGACCTCCATCAATGAGGGCTTCAAACTCCCTGGATCTCTTTGAAACTTCAATGGTGAAAAAACTACAAAAGAAGTCTTCAAATGCCTTTAAAAATAATGCCAATGGATTCAAAACATCCAAAAACCCCTAGCTGGGCTTTTTCGGCACCTCATTTGGCCAAAAAATGAAGAAGATAGGCCTCCTGCCATTTTCCTCCTTCAAACTTGTTGTCTATGGTTCACCAAAATGCACCTTTGTACGACCAACCTAGCACACACACTCAATCTCGTGCTAAAACCTAGCACCGGGCGCAACCGCAAAATGGTGCGAACTATAGGACGATTAGGGCACGCCCAACCCCTAACCACCAAACCGTGGACATATGGGTCCATGTGACTGCACGCATATACAAAAAGGGCCAAGATTTTAAACCATATGGTAATGGGGTCAGAGGGTGTGCGTGCTGGTGGTTACATGGGACATATATATGACCCTGGACCGCACCCCAACTCACAACATAAATCAATTCAAATAAAATTTAAATCGTTTATATAATAAGAATCATGGTGGGCGCATCGGTTGGGTAGCCCTTCCCAAGGCTCTTCCCCTGCCCGGAGGTCTCGGGGTCGATTCCTTCCGACTACATAAGTTTTATACCATAGCCAAGGTGATACGTGGCGACCCTTGGTTGGGCCATGTGTCACCAGTCCATTCTCCACCAATGCCACATGTCAAGAAATGATTCATTGTCCAACTGCCAACCAACACCTGCCACATGTCACACAACCCTACCACGTGTTGTACAACCCTTCCACGTTAGCATCTGTATGGATTGTATGGACTATATAGTCAACACATTTTTTTTGCCTGTTTGACGGTTCGAACAGAATGTGAAATCTCACTCATCCGACGTTTGTTTGAACCTGAACGAGTTGCATTGGGTTCGTGACGATGAGGGCTATGTACCTGTTTGTTTTGAGGCAATTCCGAGAACTTTTATTTTTGAGCAAAATTTTGACCCCTAGTCTAGATTTTGATCACACCTTCCCACTGAAAGGATTTTGGACCCACAAAAGCTTATGATTATCTGCCTGAGATTCAATACTCTTCCGCTTCCCAAGTTCTATCAACTGATTCTACTTGAAAAGTCTTTTTGACAATCACCTGGATACCTTGACATGCCTTGCACTGCAACTGGATATCTCCCTCAACCACCATTCTCTGGCTATTGCTGACCCACTATTGTATTTCTACTTGGAAGACTGCCAGCCTTCCCACTGAGAATCAAGTCCCTCTTACAAACTCTTTGACGTCAACACAATTCGCTCTACAATGGTTGCAAAAACTTTCCTGCGACATCTTGTCACAAACCAAGAAAACCATCAATCTTGAAAACAAATTTATACAAGACTAAAAATGATGCCAAAAAAGTATTTTTCTCTTCAAGAAAACGGTCGCATATTTTACTTCATCAAAGCACATGGTGTTTTCCTGCATCTTGGTGTACTCAAAATCGACTTACAAGCCAACAAACACCATCGACTAAACATAAGTCGAAAAACATGATCGACACAACATAGTCATCAAGACAACATCGACACAAGTCAAGACTCATTTGAAACATATCGACCTTCCCAATGACAAGTCGACATTCATGATACACAACCATGTTACAATCATGAGTCATTCGTGATGAACTATCACCAGTTCATTGTTTACACACACACAAAAATGCATGTATGTGCATAGCTCTTCAACTCTCCTTCAAGTACAAACATAAGTACATAAACTTGAAACATGTGGGTACATAAGACCTAAATATGAAAAAGATATATGGCTGTAACAAGTGAGCATCATACCCCTCTTTTACATCCTCCTGGCGAAGTTGTGCAACAAACAAGAATGCCTTCAAATGAATTGCATTCACATGCAACTTGCATCATACAAGTTGTGATACATCACTGCAACTTGTCATACTCTCAACATAAATGCATACATAAGGATGAAATGTGCATCTACAACAGAAAAATGCAAGCCTTACTTGCTCAAGAATTTCAACCATTTCTTTCCAAGCCAACTCAATGGTGAATTTTTCCGCTGAAAATCGTCTTCTTGTGAATCATCTTGACTCATATCGATGATGGAATCTCCTCTTCCATTCTTGCCAATCTCTTTATCCATTTGCTTCTTGTGTTGTGGATGAGTGCTTGGATGCAATGTCCAACATTGGTCAATGAGATGACCCCTCTTCTGGCAATGAGTGAAAATCTTTTGCATCCTCTTTTCAAATTTCCTTTGCTTGGAAAGTTTCCTGAAAGTGGTTAATCTTTTCCAACATTTTGAAACATGATGGTTATATAAACCACAATATGTACATGGACTTTTTCTTTCATTTTTACATGCAAATTTACCATGCTTAACATAATCAAAAGCAACTGAATGATAGGCAGAAATATACCTTGAACATTCACCTTTATCGCCTCTTTGAGGAGGTGAATTTGAAGAGTTACAAGCTCTCCTTTGAATACCAACAACAATGTTCTTGTCAGCATGGCTATCACAACTGTCTTGTTTCATACATTTTCTTTCATCTTGAACACAAGCTTTGCATGCTTGAGGGATTGAACTTGAAACAAAATTTGTTCTTGGAACTTTTTCCCTTGTCTCCTCAACTTTTAAATTTGCTCCATCTTTTTGGTCATATCCAAGACCACAATACTTGGGTCTCTCCTCAACAACAATAGGTTCAACAATGCCTTGTGCATGCTTGCCTAACCCTCTACCTTCATAGCCCATTTTTAAGAATAACTTGGACCCTATTCCTCTTGTGTGATTTTCAAAAACACCAAACCATTCATCTTGAGAGGAATTTGAAGATAAACTAACATTACATACCTCGTGTTCATGCATGTACTTGGTAATGGTTTCCTTTGCCTCATGGAGTTGAGTCTCCATCTCATGCAACTTTTCAAGAAGTTGGTCTTTCTCCTCCTTCATGGCCATCAACTGCTCTTGAAGGACAATGCTCTCTTCTCTATCTTCCCACAACTCCTGTACCATATCTCTCATGGTTACAAACTCCTTCAACATCTCTTTGTCAAATAACTTGGATAATGAATATGTATGAGAACTATCAATGTTTGAAGCTTCCTCCATCCTTTCAAGATATCAACTTCAACACAAAACTTGCACAAATACCAACAGCTAAAACTCTAGCTATCAATGGCAATCACATGAGAAAAACAAACTAAGTTCTAATACCACCTGATCTGAAAATAGGGGGCTGATTTGTTATGCTATGCAAGAACCCTCTACTTCATTAAAATAAACTTTTCGGGACCTTGCTCAATGTCTTAGTTATGCAAGATAAATTATGTGCCAAGTTTATGCATCTTCTTTTAAATGTTCATGTGTGAGGAAATTTTCTTTTAAAATGGTTAAATATGTGTTTTAAATAAATACACAACAAACATAACTTGCAGCAAATAAACCATCAAACTCACAACAATAACAAGATGATAAAGGAGTTCACCCCCAACTAGGCTACATCTCCTTGAGCCTCCATCAATGGACTAGGCTCTCTGGGATTAGTTTGTCAAAGATTCTTTTACAAGCTACTGCTCAACTCCAATGGATTTTTTGACTGTACCATTAGGTTCAGAATACATAAAAACCCCATAAATGACTAATAGAACTCTGAAAACAGATCATGGCTCATCCGGACATGACCTCTTCTACATGTGGCCTTGAGCTTCCCTGAGATTCCTTGTGGAAAAAACACTTGTAAAAGTCCTAAAATTCCTTTGAACCCTATCCCAATGTGTTCAGAGCATAAAAATTAGCCAAAAATGACTATTCAATCACATAAAATAGACTTGGGCTCATCTGAGCATGACCTCCATCAATGAGGGCTTCAAGCTCCCTAGATCTCTCTGAAACTTCAATGGTGAAAAACCTGCAAATGAAGTCTTCAAATTCCTTTAAAAATAGTGCTAATGGATTCATAACATCCAAAAACCCCTAGCCGGGATTTTTCAACACCTCATTTGGCCAAAAAATGAAGAAGATAGGCCTCCTGCCATTTTCCTCCTTCAAGCTTGCTGTCTCTGGTTCGCCAAAATCCACCTTTGTATGCCCAACCTAGCACATGTGCTCAATCTCATGCTAAAACCTAGCACTAGGCGCAACCGCAAAATGGTGTGAACTGTAGGACGGTTAGGGCGCACCCAGCCCCTAACCACCAAACCGTCGACATATGGGTCCATGTGACCGCACGCATATACAAAAAGGGCCAAGATTTTAAACCATATGGTAACGAGGTCGGAGGGCACGCGTGCCGGTGGTTACATGGCACATATATATGACCGGGGGCTGGGCCTAAGCCCCGGCCCAGACCTCACCCCAACTCACAACATAAATCAATTCAAATAAAATTTAAATCGTTTATATAATAAGAATCACGATGGGCGTGCTGGTTGGGCGGCCCTTCCCAAGGCTCTTCCCCTGCCCGGAGTTCGCTGGGTCGAGTCCTACTGACTAAATAAGTTTTATACCATAGCCAAGGTGACACGTGGTGGCCCTTGGTTGGGCAACGTGTCACCAATCCATTCTCCACCAATGCCACATGTCAAGAAACGATTCGTCGTCCAACTGCCAACCAACACTTACCACGTGTCACATGGCCCTGCCACGTCAACATCCGTACGGACTGTACGGACTGTACAGTCAGCACATTTTTAATGCCTGTTTGATGATTCGAACAGAATGCAATATCTCACTCATCCGACGTCCGTTTGAACCCGAACGAGTTGTGTTGGGTTCGTGACAATGAGGGATACACACCCGTTCGTTTTGAGCCAATTCTAAGAACTTTGATTTTTGAGTAAAATTTTGACCCCTGGTCCTGATTCTGATCACACCTTCCCACTGAAAGGCTTTTGGACGCACAAAAGATTATGATTATCTACCTGAGATTCAATACTCTTCTGCTTCCCATGTTCTATCAACTGATTCTACTTGAAAAGTCTTTTTGACAATCACCTGGATACCTTGACATGCCTTGCACTGCAACTGGCTATGTCCCTCAACCACTGTTCTCTGGTTGCTGCTGAACCACTTTTCTCTTTCTTCTTGGAAGATTTCCAACCTTCCCACTGAGAATCAAGTCCCTCTTGTGAACTCTTTGGTGTCAACACAATTCTCTCTACAATGGATGCAAAAACTTTCCCGCGACATCTTGTCACAAACCAAGAAAACCATCAATCTTGAAAGCAAATTTATACAAGACTGAAAATGATGCCAACAAAGTCTTTTTCTCTTCAAGAAAATGGTCACATCTTCTACTTCATCAAAGAACATGGTGTTTTCCTGCATCTTTGTGTACTCAAAATCGACTTACAAGCCAACAAACACCATCGACTAAACATAAGTCGAAAAACATGATCGACACAACATAGTCATCAAGACAACATCGACACAAGTCGAGACTCATTTGAAACATATCGACCTTCCCAATGACAATTCGAAATTCATGATACACAACCATGTTACAATCATGAGTCATTCATGATGAACTATTACCAGTTCACTATTTACACACACACAAAAAGACATGTATGTGCATAGCTCTTCAACTCTCCTTCAAGTACAAACATAAGTACATAAACCCGAAACATGTGGGTACATAATAGCTGAATATGAAAAAGATATATGGTTGTAACAAGTGAGCATCACACCCCTCTTTTACATCCTCCTGGCGAAGTTGTGAAACAAACAAGAATGCTTTCAAGCGAATTGCATTCACATGCAACTTGCATCATACAAGTTGTGATAAATCGCTGCAACTTGTCATACTCTCGACATAAATGCATACATAAGGCTGAAATGTGCATCTACAACAGAAAAATGCAAGTCTTACTTGCTCAAGAAATTCAACCATTTCTTACCAAGCCAACTCAATGGTGAATTTTTCTGCTGAAAATCGTCTTCTTGTGAATCATCTTGACTCATATCGATGATGGAATCTCCTCTTCCATTCTTGCCAATCTCTTTATCCATCTACTTCTTGTGTTGTGGATGAGTGGTTGGATGCAATGCCCAACATTTGTCAATGAGATGACCCCTCTTCTGGAAATGAGTGCAAATCTTTTGCATCCTTTTTTCAAGTTGCCTTTGCTTGGAAAGTTTCCTGAAAGTAGTTAATCTTTTCCAAAACTTTGAAACATGATCGTTATATAAACCACAATATGTATATGGACTTTTTATTTCATTTTTACATGCAAATTTACCATGCTTAACATAATCAAAAGCAACTGAATGATAAGAAAAAATATACCTTGAACATTCACCTTTATCGCCTCTTTGAGGAGGTGAATTTGAAGAGTTACAAGCTCTCCTTTGAAGACCAACAACAATGTTCTTGTCCGCATGGATATCACAACTCTCTTGTTTGGTACATTTTCTTTCATCTTGAACACAAGCTTTGCATGCTTGAGGGATTGAACTTGAAACAAGATTTGTTCTTGGAACTTTTTCCCTTGTCTCCTCAACTTTGAAATTTGCTCCATACTTTTGGTCATATCCAAGACCACAATACTTGGGTCTCTCCTCAACAACAATAGGCTCAACAATGCCTTGTGCATGCTTGCCTAACCCTCTACCTTCATAGCCCATTTTTAAGAATAACTTGGACCTTATTCCTCTTGTGTGATTTTCAAAAACACCAAAGCATTCATCTTGAGAGGAATTTGAAGATAAACTAACATTACATACCTCATGTTAATGCATGTACTTGGTAATGTTTTCCTTTGCCTCATGGAGTTGAGTCTCCATTTCATGCAAATTTTCAAGAAGCTTGTCTTTTTCCTCCTTCATGGCCATCAACTGCTCTTGAAGGAAAATTCTCTCTTCTCTATCTTCCCACAACTCTTGTACCATATCTCTCATGGTTACAAAATCCTTCAACATGTCTTTGTCAAAGAAATTGGATAATGAAGATGTTTGAGAACTATCAATGTTTGAAGCTTCCTCCATCCTTTCAAGATATCAACTTCAACACAAAACTTGCACAAATACCAACAGCTAAAACTCTAGCTATCAATGGCAATCACATGAGAAAAACAAACTAAGTTCCGATACCACCTGATCTGAAAATAGGGGGCTGACTTGTTATTCTATGGAAGCACCCTCTACTTCATTAAAATAAACTTTTCAGGACCTTGCTCAATGTCTTAGTTATGCAAGATAAATTATGTGTCAAGTTTATGCATCTTCTTTTAAATGTTCATGTGTGAGGAAATTTTCTTTTAAAATGGTTAAATATGTGTTTTAAATAAATACACAGCAAACATAACTTGCAACAAATAAACCATCAAACTCACAACAAAAACAAGATGATAAAGGAGTTCACCCTCAACTGGGCTACATCTCCTTGAGCCTCCATCAATGGACTAGGCTCTCTGGGATTAGTTTGTCAAAAGTTCTTTTACGAGTTGTTTCTCAACTCCAATGGATTTTCTAACTATACCATTGGGTTTAGAATACATAAAACCCCCAGAAATGACTAATAGAACTCTGAAAACGGATCATGGCTCATCCAGACATTACCTCTTCTACATGTGGCCTTGAGCTTCCCCGAGCTTCCTTGTGGCAAAAAAACCTGTAAAAGTCCTCAAATGCTTCTGAAACCTATCCCAATGTGTTCAGAGCATAAAAATTAGCCAAAAATGACAATTCAATCACCAAAAATAGACTTGGGCTCATCTGAGCATGACCTCCATCAATGAGGGCTTTAAGCTCCCTTGAGCTATCTGAAACTTAAATGGTGAAAAATCTGCAAAAGACATCTTCAAATGCATTTAAAAACAATGCCAATGGATTCAAAACATCCAAAAATCCCTAGCTGGGCTTTTTCGGCACCTCATTTGGCCAAAAAATGAAGAAGATAGGCCTCCTGCCATTTTCCTCCTTCAAGCTCGTTGTCTCTGGTTCGCCAAAATGCACCTTTGTACGTCCAACCTAGCACACGTGCTCAATCTTGTTCTAAAACCTAGCACCGGGTGCAACCACAAAATGGTGCGAACTGTAGGACGGTTAGGGCGCGCCCAACCCCTAACCACCAAACCGTGGACATATGGGTCCATGTGACCGCGCGCATATACAAAAAGGGCCAAGATTTTAAACCATATGGTAACGGGGTCAGAGAGAATGTGCGTCGGTGGTTACATGGCACATATATATGACTGGGGGCCAGGCTAAGCCCCGCCCCAGACCGCGCCCCAACTCACAACATAAATCAATTCAAATAAAATTTAAATTGTTTATATAATAAGAATCACGGTGGGTGTGCTGGTTGGGCGACCCTTCCCAAGGCTCTTCCCCTGCCCGAAGGTTGCAGGGTTGAGTCCTGCCAACTACATAAGTTTTATACCATAGCCAAGGTGACACGTGGCAGCCCTTGGTTGGGCCATGTGTCACCAATCCATTCACCACCAATGCCACGTGTCAAGAAACAATTCATCGTCCAATTGCCAACCAACACCTGCCATGTGTCGCATAGCCCTCCCACGTGTCGTATGGCCCTACCATGTGTCGTACGGCCCTGCCATGTCAGCATCCGTACGGACTGTATAGTTAGCACATTGTTTTTGCATGTTTGACGATTCGAACAGAACGTGATATCTCACTCATCTGACATCTGTTTGAACCTGAATGAATTGCGTTGGGTTCGTGATGACGAGGGCTACACACCCGTTTGTTTTGAGGAAATTCCAAGAACTTTGATTTTTGAGCAAAATTTTGACCCCTGATCCAGATTATGATCATTGGCCAACCTAGGGTGAGTCATGACATTCTTTTAGGAACCTGACCCCTCAAGTAGATATAATAATATATGTTCCATGTAATAAAGGACAACATTATTTAATAAGGCCTAAATATATTTTCCATGTAATAAAGGCTGACATTAGTTAATAAGGCCTATTTAATAATTGTGAACAAGTCAATGTAAGAAGACCTAATAGAATCTTTTGCTTCTAGAAAGACCTTCCTCTAGAATGTTATTTAGAAGATAGAATTGGTATATATAAGAGTAGGAGGAATGATTAATATTGTCTTGAGAATTATTGTAATAGAGATCTACTATGTTGGAGGTTTCCCCCTCGAAGAGACAAGTGAACATTGCTTTATTTGAATAAAGGTATTAATGTTGTATTTATCTTCTCAATATTTTTTTGTTCCATTGATATATGTTGTATATTATTGTTTCTGCATATTATATTACATCTCATACTTTACAAGTGGTATCAAAGAACTTTCTTTGGAAGGAATTGTGGGTAACTGTTTTTTCCAGGGTAGAGACGTGTACTGTCGGTGTTTTTAAAGAACATATATATGTCATTCAATAGGTAAAAGTGAGATGAGGAATACTACACAAAGGAGATATAGATGGATTCACAAGATTTCCTAAAAACTGAAATTTCCCCCCTTGTTGGAAACCTTTGTAACCATTGTTGGTACCCCTCGAGTAGTACCATATTAGATAGAATCTGTACATGACCATCACTCCCATGTATCCATAGGTATATAGGGAGTCCCCTGGGCCTCCTAAAACCAACTCTAGATCAACCAATTGGTCGCCTGACTGCTATAGTTTCACTCAAAACAATACTTTCGAAGATACTCTCTAATACCTGGGTAATCAGGTAGTACGACTAAGGGTATTGTCGAGCCTCCTTAGTTGGTGCCCTGAGATATTTGGTCGAGTACTATTGTTTGACCCCGCACATATATCCGAGAGCTATATAGAATAGGGAAAAATCTTGTCCATAGGCACCCTACAAACCTTAACCAGGGGGGCTCATTCTAACAAGGAATAGAAAGGATATTTTGGGCGTACAACCTTGCCTCTTGCATTCTAGTTGCAAAAGTCCTACACTTTTTTTCTTATTAAGAATTTAGGCATTTCTACACTATAGTATTATTCAGGACGGAGTATAACTCCGCGAGAGTTTAAATAAATGAGTCTAGGTCTAGACAACACCCTTATTGCATACCTATCTGATAGGATTTCTCTTTTCATCTTGATCACTGTGATACCTATCATTTTTAACATTTTTTTTACCCCATGGACCCATACCATTCCTGACACCCTGATTTCCCACTTATCCCATTGGTTTTCTCTCATTTCCCTTATCGTAGAGGTATATATCACTTACATTGTTTTTTTAATGGACCCACCCCTCTTTCCCTCATGGATCCCGCCATTCAAGAAGAAACCAATCATAAATTGAATACTGACCTTACTTCCCTTCAGGCCCAAGTGAATAAGGACATTCCTTCCATTCATGCCAAAATGGACTACATCTAGGAAAAACTAGGTAGCCAAACTGTTGAAGTCAATTCTTCTCTCCAACAATTTAGGAACAAATTCAAGGGTCCTTCCTCCTACCCACCTCTCTATACTAAATATGTTGACTCTAATTGGCCTTTCACTCTCATTCCAACTCCCTAACTCATGACCCCTGTCTTCCCAGAGTTGAGGTGAACAAATTTGATGGCTTAAATCCAATAGCCTCGATCACTCAAATGGAACACTATTTCTTGCTACATGGAATTATCGATGAGTTGACCAAGATTTTTTTATGAAATTCTCTATTTGGATCCATAACAATGGAAATGGTGGAAATGGTGTAGAAATTCACATCATGGGTATGTTTCTTGGTCACAGTTTGTTGTTGAGTTGTATGAATGATTTGACATAGACACCCACCATTTAGGACATCTGACCAAGTTGAAATAGTATGGAATAGTGGAATATTGTATTTCTTCCTTTAATCATTTGGATTTCTGAATGGAGGGTACAACAGACGATTTTTTCACGAAATTTTTTATCAATGGCCTCAAGGATAAAATTCTATCTCATGTCATAATGGCTTGCCACGAGACTTGGTTGGAATAAACTAAACATTCCAAGGAGGAACAATAGGTCATCTTCACCCAGAGTAGAAACCCCACTTTTATTCCCCGCCCTAAACCCACCACCCCTACCCCTCAGGCCACTCCTCTCAAGGTCCAAAAGTTAACATGGGTAGAAATGGATGAACGCCAACTCAAGGGTCTCTAATATAATTGTGATGACAAATAATTTCTAGGGAACATTTGTAAAGAACATAAACATTTTATGGTCATTTCATAGGATGTTTCTGATGAATATATTGAGGTCTCTCGTGAAGTCGAGCTACCCCAAATAGATAATTTTCACAACTCGTTTATCCTCCCAAGGTTGAACCATTGATTTTACTGAATTCTCTCGTTGTTCTTTCTGCTCCCCAAACCCTCAAATTGGTTGGTTACATTAATCACTCAAAATTCATCATCCTAGTCGATAGTGGAAACACTCATAATTTCATTCATCATCGCCTTGCTCAAGAGGTAAATTTCTATATCTATGTTGTCAAAAAATTTCAAATAAAGATTGCCAATGGCGGTTATATGAGATGTGGGGGGCATTGCGAAAATGTGTGCCTACAAATTAGTCAATATAACCTGAAATATCACATGTTTTCTAATAACATGGGTGGTTGCGACATTGCGCTTGGTGGTTAATGGTTACACACTCTTGGCCCCATAAAAATGGAATTTAAGGATTTAACCATGCAATTTCAACAGGAAGGACAATATTGTAAATTGAAAGACATTACAACAAGGTCCCCAAAGATCATCAGTTCCCAGCGCATGTAAAAATTACTCAAAAAAGGTCATACTGGCATCATTTCCCAACTCCATTCCATTCAAGCAATTCAGACACCCCCAATACACCCCAAACTTCAAGCTATCCTTTCCCTCAATCCCATTGTTTTCTAAAATCCCCAAGGACTTTCCCCCTCTTGCAGAGACCATGACAGTTCTATTCCCTTAATCCTGGGAAGTCTTCCTCCCATTGTTCACCCTTATCATCATCCCTTTTCTCAAAAAACTTAATTGAGAAAATTTTCCAAGAATTGTTAGAAGCAGGTGTTATCCATCCCAGTACTAGCCCCTATTCTTCCCATGTTGTCATGATCCTCAAGAAGGAAGGAACTTGGCACATGTTTATTTTTTTTCATTCCCTTAACAAAATTACCATCAAGGATGAATTTCCCATTACCATCATAGATGACCTTCTGGATGAACTCTATGGGGCTCAATATTTTACCAAACTTTACCTATGTTCGGGCTACCACTAGAAACATATGAAAGACAACATCCCTGAGACTACATTTCATGCTCATGAGGGCCACTATGGGTTCTTAGTTATTCCCTTTGGTCTCTGTAATTCCCCCTCTAATTGACACAGTCACATACCCGCAGGGTCTCTGCACCCGACCTCCCAATCAAAAGGATCGTTTTGTCTAAATTCCCTTGAGCTGAAGCGGTTCTTTTGATTCCCCAGTGGAATCACTATTTAAATCCCGATCCACAGGTACTTATTGCCCTATCATGGCCTCTACATGCGCCTATGACTTTTCCCCGATGATAATTTTGGGTTTCAGGGTTTCATGATCCCCGACGTCAAGAGTCCCTTGTCCTCTTGAATCCCTGATCTCCGATGAGTCATTTCACCGATACACAACTTTACGTGTTAGCCCTCTGGGCTAAACTTCTGGCCCACGTGACCACTATCCTTGTGACTGCAGTCTGATCTCTCGTCGGGGTTTTGCGACCCATGCGCTCGACCTCTCATCCTCAGGATCCCCGATATCCCGATATGATATCAGCTAGGCCCCATAACGGAACTTTCCACCTTATCGGGACTCTGGACTTTGCAATTCCGAAAAGTATGGACTTCTTGTCCACGGGATTCTCGATTTCCCGATTCCCGTAATGTCAATAGACGCTTTCTTTTTGGGAAATTTCTCGAACGCTTGGACCTCCACGACGTGTCCTCCTATGATGGACGGTCCTGATCACTTCTTTCCATTTCAGCGCTCGCGATGTGAAGGAACTTACCTCCACGATTCCTGAATCCCGATTCTCCGATGTGACGTCATCTAGGCCCACAATGAAACTTTTGCCTCTGCTCGATTCTTAGTGCCCGTATCTCCAAAATGAATGATCACATGACACGCATCCTCCCACAAGTGGACAGCTCAGATCAAATCTCGATAATTCGAAACTTTCGCTACCGATTTCCCAACTTCTCGGCCTCGAGAACTCCGATATCCCGAGCGCCGATATCCCGATGTGTCAATCCTTTTGGGACCTTTGTACCCACTTCTCTATGATAAGGGTTAAACCATGCGCAACAACCTGTCGATAAAGCAGCTGTCAGGTTCTCCGCTTAAGATCTTACAGTCCAGATCCGTCGTTCTTGTGCGCTCCTCCTGCTTCTTCCTGGACATGGGAAATCTGACGGTCCAGGATCTATCGGCTGATCCGATGGCCAATATTGCTCCTCCCGAGTTTTGGCACTTTCCTTCTCTGGCTTGGAAGGATTTCCAAGTTCCCAAAGGCCTCGACCTTTGCCTGTTTAACTCTACGAACTCCTCTACTTTGAGTTCACCGCACACATAAAAGCACTGACTCCTCCTGAGCTTTGATATTCTGAACTCTTCAAAAAGTTCTCTAGCCTATGCACTCCTTAGAGCTATGCCCTATGCGTACAAGCACTCGCCCTCCTGAGCTTTTCCTTTCCTTTGAACCCTCAAAGGATTATTTAACTCCTGCTCCTCTGTAGAGTACTCTCATGCACACGAAAGTGATATCCGCCCTGAACTTTCCTGTAGCTTCGACCTCCAAGGAAACTCAGTTCTTCTTCCTTTTTCCCTCAGACGAAGAATTTGGATGCCCTCCTAGCTATCCTTCTGCTCAAGCAACCTATTGTTGAGTCTGCAGGGTGTTCAACAACCCTGTAAAGATCCCTCAGTGGAATATTCTTCAAATTCTAGAACTCAAAAGAGTTCTCGTCTCCTCTGTGCCTGTCTGCACAATGTCTCAATGCCTACCTAGCATAGTGTCAAGAATCCTCAGTGACTCTGACCTCTTAAGAACTCACATCAAAGTTCTTCCTCTGTGCACTCCTTGCACTGGCTCGATGCCCACCTGACAGAGCTTCATAGAACCCCTCAGAGTTTCTGTCTGCAACTGTGTTCTTCTCCCATAGCCTAACCTCCAAGGTGTTCAACAACCTTGAGGTGTCTCTCCTGAGTCATTGATTCCAGTTTTTGTGCTCACGACACGTCTTTGTCTGAACCCGCAGAATTCAGAAGTGCTTCAGTACACTGGTATTCAGAGACCATAGTACTCTATCACGCCCTCCTAGCATCAAGCCTCAAAGAACCTCAAGCCTGAAATCAAACATACTCCTGCAAATGTAAACCTACAACATACATCTACAACATGAATTCACATCATAAAATAGGACACACCAAGACATCCACAAAATACAGAAATACATGCAGGAAAAAATGCTTTTGTTTATATTAATAAAAATGCCTCTTTACAAAGGTGTTCCTGAGCACAGCCTGTAACAAGGTCTCGGCTCCTTCTCTTCTACTCTCTACTCGCAGATTCTCTTCTATCTCCACTAAATCCCAAAGAGATACAATTCATATTTTTACATGAGGGGGATCTTCGAGCTTTTCCCTCCAATCTACCTACCCTATTCAATTACATTGAATGGGCGATCTAGTCCACTATCTGGATCTAGATCTCATCCTTACAAACATTAAAGGCCTTCTTATCTATAGCTTGCGCAAAGGCACGGCTTCATAGCTCAACAACTTAAACATTTAATTACATTCAATTCTAAATCAAAATGAGGATTACACCTCTCTTCATCACGTGATTCGAATTCGCTGATGTGGCTGGCTGGCTGGATGGATGATGTGGAGAGATGCTCCTGCATCATACTCCTTAGCTGCAAAATTCATGAGCTCCTTCTCATGAGCTTCCCATCCCAGCTGTTGAAATCCTCCTGGATCCCAAACAAATCTCTGGAGCTGTTCATCTGCTCCATCTCCTTGTTGTTGTTGCCTCTGCGCTGCTGCTGCTTCCTTCTCTCTGCTCATCCTCTCCTTGCTGACAGTTTCTGTTGACCAGATCATCAACTCTTTGATCATGTCAATCATGTCATCCAACTGCTCTAATGGCTGGCCCTGTTCATGCAGTCTCCTCCACTACAAAAATTTTCGGCACACATCCAGATCACTATGATCTCCCATGATTTCTTCATCAACTTCCAACTTCACCTGTTGGATGTGCACGCCTTGCACCTTCAACCTTCTCTCCAGGGATTCAATCTATTCCCATAGATCAACAAAGAAAAAAATTTCTGCCTCTTCTTCTTCTTTAGCTTCTGCAAACTCCCATGTTGCAGTCCCTTCAGCGCCCTGACTGAAAATATTGATCCATTCCTCAGAATTCTCATCATCCTCTTCTGCTTCTTTTGTTGTCAGCTTTAGTGCTACAACTTCCCCAGCTTCCTCGCTGAATATGTTGAGCCACTCCTCAGAATTCCCATTCTCCTCTCCTGCTTGGGCAACCTTAGATATCTGCTCCAACTCCTCTTTGACAGTCTCAACTAGTTGTCCTTCTGTTGTTGTTGCATCTGTAATACAAATTTTTGCCTCCTCCTGGGCAAGTGGTAGGAATATCTTGATTCTCCCAATCATTATAAGCCTCCTCAGGTCAACCTATCGGATGGTGAAATTTTTCAACTTGTCATCATCTTCATTCACATGGCTTGGAAAACCACATGAATCTTCACCCTTTGTCAGTTGCACATGCTGATCTAAATCCACCTCTGATCTCACCTACTCTGTCAGCTCCTCAGGCTGATTCCAACTCACTTCTGAGTTCATGAGACCCTCATATAGTCTCATCTTCTCATCCTTGCCCACCTGGAAATATGGGATGCTTCTACTACCCTCCTGGCAGTCTTCGAGATCCTGCAGCAACCTCATATCATTGCCCAACTGGAAATGTGTTATTCCCTGGTTGTTCTTCTGACAGTCCCTAAGATCCCGCAACGACCTCATCTCGTTGCCCACCTGGCAAACTGGAATTTCTTCCCTGCCCTCCTGGCAGTTCTTGAGATCTTCAACTGACCCCATTTCATTCTCTTCACTGAGAATTTTCCCAGTCTCTGGTTCACATATCTAAACCATTTCCTCAGGTCCGTCGAGGTTTTCAGTATGACTCAACCATATTTTCAACAGCCTACATTGTCTTCTAGCCATCAACTCTTTGACTGGTCATTTTACCTTTGACTTCATCATGGGCCATTCATACACCCATCTCGGCTTGGTATTCTGCTGCATCCGCAGTTCAAGATCTTCCATTCTTTCCCTAATGTCGGAAAGTTCTTTCCCCCTCTCAGTTGTACTCATTATCTTTGGGTTTCTCCTCCCAGCATACCTATGGCCTTCAGTAGCCATGTTGTTGTCTTTTTCTGCCTTCCTGGAAAACCTGATGCTGTCACTCTGTACCTCGAGTGTTTCTAGCTTCATTCTACAGTCTTCCTGACTACCTTCTTGATTGCTGCCTACCTGCAAACAACCATCAATGAGTCCTCAACAACCCTGTCTTCCTTTACCTTCTCGCTTCACCTGAAATATACAGATGAAATCCCGCTCCGATACCACTTTATGACAATGTATCAGAGTGCTCCTTATCTCTTATGCCTCCCTTGCCTGAAATATACAAACAAGAATCAGGCTCTGATACCACTTGATTGACATAGCTGCATACCCCGCAGGGTCTCTGCGCCCGACCTCCCGGTCAAAAGGATCGTTCTGTCTAAATTTAGTTGAGCCAAAGCAGTTCTTTTGATTCCCCAATGGAATCACTATTTAAATCCCGATACATAGGTCCTTATTGCCCTGTCATGGCCTCTACACGTGCCTATGACTTTTCCCCGATGATAATTTCAGGTTTCGGGGTTTCATGATCCCCGACGTCAAGAGTCCCTTATCCTCTTGAATCCCCGATCTCCGATGAGTCATTTCACCGATACGCACCTTTACGTGTTAGCCCTCCGGGCTAAACTCCTGGACCATGTGACCACTATCCCTGTGACCACAGTCTGATCTCTCGTCGGGGTTTCCCGACACATGTGCTCGACCTCTCGTCCTTAGGATCCCCGATATCCCGATATGACATCAGCTAGGCCCCATAACTAAACTTTCCACCTTATCGGGACTCTGGACTTTGCAATTCCGAAAAGTATGGACTTCTTGTCCACGGGATTCTCGATTTCCTGATTCCCATAATGCCGATAGACGCTTTCTTTTCAGGAAATTTCCTGAATTCTTGGATCTCTGCCATGTGTCCTCCTATGATGGATGGTCCTGATCACTTCTTGCCATTTTGACGCTCGCGATGTCAAGGAACTTGCTTCTACGATTCCCGAATCCCGATTCTCCGATGTGACGTCAGCTAGGCCCACAACAGAACTTTCACCTCTGTGTGATTCTTAGTGTCGGGATCTACGAAATGGATGATCACATGACACGCGTCCTCCCACAGGTGGATGGCTCAGATCAAATCTCGCTAATTCAAAACTTTCTCTACCGATTTCCCGACTTCTCGACCTCGAGAACTCCGATATCTCGAGCGTCGATATATCGATGTGTCAATCCTTTTGGGACCTTTGTACCCACTTCTCTGTGCTAAGGGTTAAACCATGCACAACTCCCTCACGATCAAGAAGCTGTTGGGTTCTCCTCTTAAGATATGACAGTACAAATCCGTTGTTCTTGTGCGCTCGTCCTGCTTCTTCCTGGACATGGGAAATCCGATGGTCCAGGATCTATCGGCTGATATGATGGCCAATATTGCCTCCTGAGATTTGGTGCTTTCCTTCTCTGGCTTGGAAGGATTTCCAAGTTCCCAAAGGCCTCGACCTTTGCCTATTTTCCTCTACGAACTCCTCTACTTTGAGTTCGTTGTGCACATAAAAGCATTGACTCCTCCTGAGCTTTGATATTCTGAACTCTTCAAAAAGTTCTTTGGCCTCTGCACTCCTTGCAGCTACGCCCTGTGCATACAAGCACTCGCCCTCCTAATATTTTCCTTTCCTTCGAACCCTTGAAGGATTCTTTAACTCCTTCTCCTCTGCAGAGTACTCTCATGCACACGAAAGTTCTATCCGCCTTGAACTTTCCTGTAGCTTCGACCTCCAAGGAAATTTAGTTCTTCTTCCTTTTTCCCTTAGACGGAGAATTTGGATGCCCTCCTAGCTATCCTTTTGCTCAAGCAACCTAGTGCTGAGTCTGCAAGGTGTTCAACAACCCTGTGAAGATCCCTTAGTAGACTCTTCTTCAGATTCCATAACTCAAAAGAGTTCTCTTCTCCTTTGTGCCTGTCTGCACAATGTATCAATGCCCACCTGGCAGAGTGTCAAGAATCCTTAGTGACTCTGACCTCTTAAGAACTCACAACAGAGTTCTTCCTCTGTGCACTCCTTGCACTGGATCGATGCCCACCTGGCAGAGCTTCACAGAACCCCTCAGAGCTTCTATCTGCAACTATGTTCTTCTCCCACACCTCCAAGGTGTTCAACAACCTTGAGGTCTCTCTCTTGAGTCATTGATTCCAATTTCTGTGCTCGCGACACGCCTTTGTCTGAACTCGCAGAATTCAGAAGTGCTTCAGTACACTGGTATTCAGAGACCGCAGTACTTTGTCACGCCCTCCTGGCATGAAACCTCAAAGAACCTCAAGCCTGAAATCAAACATACTCCTGTAAATGAAAACCTACAGCATACATCTGTATCATGAATTCACATCATAAAAGAGGACACACCAAGACATCCACACAATACAGAAATACATGCAGGAAAAATTGCTTCTTTTTATATTAATAAAAATGCCTCTGTACAAAGGTGTTCTTGAGCACGACCTGTAACAAGGTCTCGACTCCTTCTCTTTTTCTCTCTACTCACAAATTCTCTTCTATCTCCACTAACTCCCAAAGAGATACAATTCATCTTTTTACATGAGGGGGCTCTTCAAGCTCTTCCCTCCAATCTACCTACCCTATTCAATTACATTGAATGGGTTGTCTAGTCCGCTATCCTGATCTAGATCTCAGCCTTACAAACATTAAAGGCCTTCTTATCTACAGCCTGCGCAAAGGCACGACTTCACATCTCAACAACTTAAACATTTAATTACATTCAATTCTAAATCAAAATGAGGACTACGCCTCTCTTCATCACGCGATTCGAATTCACTGACGTGGCTGGCTGGCTGACTAGCTAACGTGGAGAGATGCTCCTGCATCACCCTCCACTTTTCAAATTCTCATGAATCATGTCTTTCATCCTTTTCTCTGTCACTTTCAAAACATCAATAAAAACTTATTTTTTTATGGATAATATCTTCAAAATCCATGGAATGCCTCATTGTATTGTTTATGACTATGATCCCACTTTTACCATCAATTTCTAGAAATAATTATTCAGGCTCCAGGGAACTCAATTACATCTTAGAAAATCCTATCATCCCTAGACTGATAGAAAAACGGAAGTAGTCAACAAGCTTTTAGAAACACATTTGTGTTTTTTTTCATCTAACAGACAACATTAGTCAGTTTAGTGGTTACCCCTAGCTGAATTACAACACCTCTTACCATACTACCACTCACATGACTCCTTTTGAAGTAATCTATGAAAAAAATCCACCATCAGCTCTCCCATACATACTAAGTGTCTCCAAGGTTCAATAGGTTGACCTCAATATTACCATATTCATGACCATTCTCTGTACTCTCAAAATAAAATTTGGTAATGGATCAAAACCACATGAAACAACACGAAGATAAGGGTAGTTCTAAACGTTAATTCGTTGAAGGGGATTAGGTGTTTCTATGTCTCCAACTGTACAAGCAGAATTTACTCCAAGCCCAGTAGTGTCAGAAACTTACACCAAAATTTTATGGTCCTTATACTATTCTCAAACACATGGGGCCAATGTCCTATCAATTATCTTTTCCTAGTCACTCCAAGCTACATCCTGTTTTTCATGTCCCATGCCTAAAGAAAGTGATTGAACCCAAATTCCAAACCGAGAACAACCTACTAGAGTTAGATGAAGAAGGTTCTATTTGGTTGCATCTAGACGCAGTCTTGGACCAACGAGAGTGTCACCTTCATAACTGCACCATCAAGGAATTTTTGGTTCACTAGAAGGATACTCCACCAGAAGATGCCACTTGGGAACTGACTACCATTCTACAACAATTTCCTCACATCAAGCCTTTAGGACAAGGATATTTTTCAAGGGTGAGGGCATGTTAGGGACCCACCCCCTCACGTAGATAGAATAACATATTTTTCATATAATAAAGGCCAACATTAATTAATGATGCATAATTATATTTTCCATGTAATAAATCCCTACACTAGTTAGTAATCCCTATTTAATAATTGTGAACAAGTCAATGTAAGAAGACCTAATAGAAGCTTCCACTTCTAGAAAGATATTCCTCTAGAATATTATTTACAAGATAGAATTAATATAAATAAGAGTAGGAGGAATGAGAAAACGTGTATTGAGAATTGTTGTAATAGAGCTATGCTCTGCTATAGGTTTCCCCATCGAAGAGGCAAGTGAACATTTATTTCTTTGAATAAAGTAATTTTTGGTATTGCTCTTCTCAATATTTTGTTGTCCCATCAATATCTATTGAATGTTCTTGTTTCTGCATATTATATTACATATTGTACTTTATGCATTCCTTCATGATTTCCCTCCTGAGGTTGGATGACTTAGGGACATATATTTCCTCCATAAAGTACAATAGTCCATGACATATCCAAAAATTACACATTTTGCATTCCTTCACTTGCTTCATAATGTTCTTTGTTGTGTGATAATTCTCTAACATTTCCTTGATTTTTTTGTGCAACTCTTCCATGACATGAATTTGACTACTCCCTGATGTAGGCAACTTGTCCTCCTCCTTTAGGAAAATGATTTATGCCTTTCTGTTCAACGAATTTATGGTATCATTCAACATGCCTAGCCTATACTCAATGGTCATGTCAAATTATGCGAGGAAGTCCCACCACCTTTCCTTCTTGGGTGAAAACTTCGGATACGTTGGGAATTAACTTGTCGTAATGTTGTCTGTCTTCACAACAAATTACTTTCCCAACAAGTAGTGTCTCCAATTCTGTAAATAATGTACCATTGCAATCATCTCCTTCTCATGAATGGGGTACCTCCAGTCATGATCTTGGATATTTATTCTCTCAAAGGAAACTAGATGTCCCTCCTCCATTAAAACCCCTCCAACAAAAAAATATCATGCATACATATGCACTTCAAACTATTTCTCAATGTATGACAACTTCAACATGGGAGCAATTACACTTTTTCATTTTATCTCTTCAAACACATAATTTATCCTCTTTGTCCAGTTCCATACCTTTTCCTTTTTCAACAAGTCAATCAGTGATGCAACAATATTGGAGTAGCCTTCTATGATTTTTCCATAGTAATTTGATACTCCAAGAAATACTCTTACATCATGAACTATCCACGACTCTTCCCAATCTTCAATTACCTTGAACTTCGCAGGGTCCATGTGAATGAATCCTTGGCCAATCAAATGCCCCAAGAATGGTATCCTAGTCTTCCCAAAAAAACACTTGGACTTCTTCAAGAACAACCAATTCCGTCGTAGTTCCACAAATACATGTTGCAAATGCTTCTTGTGATCCTCCATAGTTTCTTTTTACACTACGATGTCATACAAATACACCTTGATGAACTTGTCCAAAAATGGTTGCAACATGCCATTTATCAATGTGACAAACGTTGCAGGTGCGTTGCACAACCCAAGAGGCATCACTAGGAGCTTATATATCCCATACCTTCTCATCATGGTTGTATTCACTTTGTCTCCTTGTACAATTCACACTTGATAGTACCCCTGTTGCAAGTGAATCTTTGAAAATACTCTAGCCTTGGAAAACTTTTCAAATCAATCGACAACTAAAGGAAACAAGTATCAATTCTTTAGATTTTGTTTGTTCAACACTTGATAGTCCAAATACATCCTCATCTCTTAAGTTTATTTCTTCTTCTGAAATAGGATGGAGGCATTATATGGGGAATTGGATTGATGAGTGAAGCCAACATCAATCAAATCTGTCAATTGTCTCTTCAACTCTTTCAACTCAAGATTGAACAATCGATAAGGAGCTCTTTTCGATAGCTACAATCCAAGCTCTATATCTATATGGTTTTCAACAATGCAATGTGGTGGGAACACTTTAGCAAAGCATTCGACATTTTGTCTACAAAAATCACTCGACAAGTTAGTGAGCTCTGGTGCAGTAAGCGTCTTCCCAAAAACACACTTGGACTTCTTCAAGAAAAATTAGTTTTGTCGCAATGCCTCAAATACATGTTCCAAATGATTCTTGTGCTCCTCCATACTTTTTTTGTACACTACGATGTCATACAAATACAATGAAATTTTTCAAAAATGACCGCAACATTTATCAATGTGAAAAACATTGCACAACCCAAAAGGCATCACTAGGAACTCATAGCTCTCATACCCTGTCATCATGGTTGTCTTCACTGTGTCTCCTTCTGTAATTTTCACCTTATAGTAACCATGTCACAAGCCAATCTTTTAAAGGAATTTGGCCTTGGAAAACTTGTTAAATCAATTAGAAACTAAAGGAAACATGTATCATATCTTCAGAGTTTGTTTGTTGAACGATCAATAGTCCAAAAACATTCTCAACTCTTAAGTTTCCTTATTCTTCTGAAATAGGACCGAGGCACCATATGGGAAATTTGATGGATGAGTGAAGCCAACATCAATCAAATGTGTAAAATGTCTCTTGAACTCTTTCAATTCAAGCTCGAACAATTGGTAAGGAGATCTTGTCGGTGGCTACAGTCCAAGCTATATATCTATAGGGTTGTCAACAATGCATTTTAGTGGGAGGACTTTTGACAACTCATCCAACATTGTCTACAAAAGTCACCTAACAATTTAGACATCTTTGGTGCAACAGGTGTCCCCACTCCATCCTCTTGAACCTCTCTAAAAATTGTTGCATAAATCTATGATCCATTCTATCTTGTTTCTCTCTTCATCCTCAATGCAGACACAAGTTGCACCTTTCCACCAGACTTCCTTGCAATTGTTCATGTAACCCAATCCTTTTGTTCACCAAGTATAACAATATTGTCCATCCATTGCATGAGGACTGAATGTGTCCTCCTTAGGAGCTCTTATGCAAGAATCACTTCAAAGTCATCAATAGGCATCAGCATGAAGTTAGCCCGACCTTCCCACATGTCAAGATGAATTTGAACTGAGGAGGAAACACTAGTTGTTTCCTTTACCTTAGATTTTACTACGTTCATTGAAGCTTTGCATGAGGAGACTCTAAGTCCCAACTCCTTCACTACTTCAGTATTCAAAAAGTTCTGCGAGACACTTGATTCAACCAAATCTTGCATCATTCTTTCATTGATAACTAGATCCATGAAACACAACTGATGGTCTTAGCTGCCAAATGTTCTGCCAAAGGAACCCAATACACCAAACCTTCATAGCTTTATTCAAACCGATCCCTTCCACTCTTTCCATGTTAAGTGAAAAATACCAAAAAAATCACAATACAACACACCTCTTTTGTACTCACCTTTAACATACTCTATGGGAGTGCCCCTTGGTCCACCACTTGGTTCCAAAGTGCTTCATTACAAGTCCTTGTATATCCTAGTTCACTTCTCAAAACAAGAACCCTCTTCCTCAGATTGCAGAAGGACACTTGAATTGACTTGTCTTGAGTCATCTTTGGACTACTTTTGTTGTATGAATTCATTCATCTCTATCCAATGAGTCACACCATGCTTGGTTGCCCCACTTCTGAATGGCGTGAAGTTTTTCATATTATGAATTTTGTTTCTACAAAAACCTTCAGTGTGAAACTACTTTGATATCATCTATCACGCCCCCAAGAGTCATGCGCAAGTCCAACCTTGGCATCTCATATATGTGCAGTACTATGATGGTTCTCCCTAGACGCTTATCTTAACCAAGGATACTTCACTCAGACTATGTCTCTTCACCTAGAGCATAAATATACTTTGTTCTAGTCTACAGATGAGTCACAACCTTACTCTATGAAACTCAGTTGTATACGTATACATTTTTTCACTTTGTTTAAAACTTAGTCAATTTGGCATACACTAGTAAACATGCAAAACAGAAGAGACAAACATATAGTGCGAACGACACCAACGATTTCTAATACCCAGGTTCATTTATTTATATTGTGAAACATAAAGAAAGATTTACAAATAGGGTGCTACCATCCATTAGGATATTCATACACTTAGGAGTTATTTAAGATCTACTTGGTCTAATGTGTCATTAGGTAAAAGAGTGTTTCTTAGTGTGTTTATTTAGTATGCATTAGTGTTCATTTGTAGTTAATAAATATGACAGTCATGATATGTTCCCGACATAGAGTGATCTGACGACTCATATTCTCCTCGATCATAATGGCCATTGATTTGTGGCTTAACACCCAATTGGTCCATGATCTCTATTTAACGAGAAGGGAGGATCATTTTCTGATGATCGATTGTGATAAAATCTCTTGTCAAATGTCTTTGTAATATTTTTCTTTTGCATTCATAAACTTCTCCAAGTGGCTGCATTGGTTGGGGCCATGGATGTTTCCCTGTAGGGGTTTTACCACGTCAAAAAATCTATGTGTTGATCTTTTATCTGGTTGTGTAAGTGGTTATTGAAGGTGTTCGTCCTCTTTTGGAATACCTGTTTTGTCGAGCATGGTATCGGAGCATGTTTTAAGACCTGCTCCTATTGTAGATCGAGATCGTGAAGTCGAGTTATCTCATATCCATTTAATGCCATTTCCATACATTTATGTGTTGATAGGACTATTCCTTTGCGTATGGAGCACTTTTTTCAGTCAGGAACATTTTTCGTTTCACTCGAAAAGGTTTATGTTTTCCCAAGATACGACCATTTCAGTCAGATCCAAAGGTATAAAGCCTGAATACGCCATTTTAATTTTTTTGTAGAGTATTATTTTGGTTTTAAATTATTTGTTTCTAGGTTGCTACTCCTTTATATCTGTGTATGCTCTCTTCCCCGTGCCCTGTGTGATCTCAGTAAATAAGAAATAGATAGGAAAATGTGCATTTTCCGGGTAAGCTAAAAAATTTCTTGTGTGAAAAGTGTTTTTTTAGCACGCTCTCCAAGGTCATATTCAACAACAACAACAACAACTCCAATCCTCTTTCCAAACAATACAATATGTTTTGCTATACCATTTGGTTAAAATTTTCTTTATTAAGTAAGAGGTCTTCAGTTCAAGTCTCTCTTTTTGTTACTTTTTTTTAAAAAGTTCATGCTCCATTGTAAAGTGTATTTCACTTCAAGTATAAAAGTGAATCACTATAAGTAGATTTAATATTTTATTTTAGAGTTAGTTATTGTGCATGCAATTTTTGTTTTATAAAGTAACTTCATTATAAAAGTGATCCCCCAGTTCTTTTTATAAAAGTGGGTCACTTCATAAAGCAAAGTACACCATCACATGGTCCATTGGTTACTGTTTATACCTTTTTTTTAACTGACATAACTTTCACATCCAAAGTCCTTTTTTAGTGCCATTTTTTTTAAACCGTTTAATTTTTCGATATATTTCCATCCAGATCATTAGTTTTTGTTTTTAAATCCATATTATCTACACATTTAATATGGATTATTCAAGTAATATTTTTCTTACCAACACCAACTACTTCCAATGGAAATCCCATATGGAGGATTTATTAATAAGTAAAGGCTTGTAGCATATTACCTTGGGAAAGGAAACAACACTCACTGAAGCTGATAAAAAATTCAAATGGGATAATAGGAATGATGAAGCACGTGGATTAATCAAAATGTCTTTCTCTCCTGATTTAAGTTTTCACCTTCAATCAATTGATAAACCCAAAGAATCTTGGGAAGATATTGAATCTGTGTTTGGTAAATGCAATATTATTCAAGCACAATAGTTAGAAAATCAAGTACTCAATTTAAGTACAAGTGATTTTTCTTGTAGTGAATACTATCTATCTTAGTTTAAGACACTTAGAACTTTATGTGAAATAATGTAAGATAAAGATAGAAGAAGATCGTTGCATCTGTCTTATTCTTTCTAAGCTAGGTAGTGAATATTCTATTTTTGTATCTACCTTTTATGCAATGCAAGAGGCTCTAGGGGACGCTTATCAAAAACCCACTCTTAAAAACTTTTGTGATGCTTTGATTAGAGAGAAATATAAGCTTGTACAACTTGGAGTGATCAACACTTCAGGTACCTCCAACAAAGCCTTATTCATCCATCAAAAAGATAAACCCAAGAATCCAAAGAAGCAACATCCTTGCCACAACAATAAACAACTTAAGGGTCCCAAACCCACTCAACCAACTTCTGCTCCTAATAGTGATAAAGGAAAAAAATATAAACATAAGAAGAATAATAGACATTGCAACTTTTGTGATAAAGATGGCCATGGTGAGTCCAAATGTTTCAAGAAGATGGAATCTTTAGAAGCAGGTATGAAGAAGCACAACATTAGTATTGATTCTACTTCTTCTTCTTATTCTCATTGACATGCACTTTCTGCTTCTGGTTTCGCCTTCAATACAACTTCTAATTATTCTTCCGATGAGTGGCTTATTGATTATGGAGAATATTATCATATGGCTAAGGATAGAGACATATTTTTTTCTCTAAATGAATGTAACACCAAGAAAATATTTTTTGGTGATGATAGATCTCTTACTATTGAAGGATCCAGAATAGTTCAAGTAGAAAATAGTCATTTCAATGATGTATTATGTGTTCGAAGTATTTCTTGTAACCTTCTATCAGTATATCAAATCACTCATTCAGGTGAAGGTAAAATCGTAGAGTTTTCACCTCACCAATTTGTAATCATGGATCTAAAAGATCCTAAGCATGTTCTTGCATTTGGAATTGTAGATGATATTACCAGGTTGTACAAGTTTGACAACTTTGGGTCATCATCTTTTTCATCAGTTTTTGTTTCTCATAGCGATGACTTGAGCAAACTTTGGCATGAACGGTTTGGTCATCTAAACTATCGCTCATTGCAACAACTATGTAATCAATAGATGGTCATTGGTCTTTCTCTTGTTTCATGAAATGATGGTGTTTGTGTCGGTTTTGTTCTCGACAGACATCATTGGGGAAGTTTTGACAAGCGTGCCTCTTGGCATGCCTCGGGCCCTTTGTAGCGTGTTCATAGTGATTTGTGTGGTCCACTTTCTTCTCCTTCTTTTCCTGGGTGCAAGTATTTCTTAAATTTCATTGATGACTTTTCCAGATGTACTTGGGTTTACTTATTAAAAATTCAAAGAAAAGTTTTTGACAAGTTTTTGGCCTGCAAGGCCCTTGTAGAAAATAAATTTGGACATCAAATTCAAAGGTTAAGAACAAATAATGGAGGCAAATATGTGAACAATAATTTTACAAGTTATTGAACAATAGAGGGCATCCAAATGCAACACATTGCTCCATATACACCATAACAAACTGGTGTTGTTGAGAGAAAGAACCGCACATTAAAAGAAATGGATAATTGTATGATCAAATCTAAGGGATTAAGTCTAAAGTATTGGGCGAAATCCATCAACTGTGGAAATTACATAGTAAATTGCACTCCTACAAAGGCACTTACAAATATAACATTGGGAGAATATTGTACTAAAATTAAATCAGACGTAAGTCACTTTCGTGTATTTGGCAGTATAGCATGGGCTCACATTCTTGATGAGAAAATGAAAGCATTGTAGCCTAAAAATGATAAGTGTATATTTGTTGGTTATTCTGAAGATGTCAAAGGTTATAAAAGTATTCAACCACATTATAATGAAATTATTATTAGAATAGATGTTAAATTTGATGAAAATCTCTTGGCCTGTGATCCTAATTCGACGTTTGTGCCTTCCTTGGACTACGAGCCTAATTCAATGTTTGAGCCTTCTTCGTCCTGAGAGACATATTCAACAATTGTGCCTTATTATTGTATGGTTTCTTCTTCAGATGATGATAGTGAGGATGAAAATCCACCTTCTCCTGCTCACCTTACTCTAGATGAGTCCTTTGAACCTGAACCAACACCAGATCAAACTCCATCGCTTCCTAGATTGGGTTCGTTCAACACGAGAAATAGTTGGTGATCTTGTCAGTGATCCATTGGATTAGCATCAGATATGTTCACAGTTCCAGCGAGCCGATTCTCTTTTGGATTAAGTTTCAAAGACTCGTGATCAAGAGACATTTGCAGAAACTTCAGGTCATCCAGATTGGGATACAGTAATGAATGAAGAGTATCGTTCTTTAATGGCGAACAATACTTGAGATATTGTACCTCTTCCAAAAGGAAGAAAACTAGATGTAAATGGTTCTACATAACTAAGTATGCATCATATTGAAGTCTTGAAAGACATAAGGCTCGGTTATTTTCCAAAGGATTTTAAAAAGTTGAAGGAATTGACTATAATGAAACATTTTTCCTTGTAGCCAAAATTAATTGTATCCACCTTGTTCTTTCCCTTTGTGCCTCACATAAATGGGAGATCCATCATATGGATGTTAAATTTTCCTTCTTGCATGGAGATTTACAAGAATAAATCTACATGGAACAACCTCCTGGATATGTCCAGAATGACTCTAGCCTTGTTTATCTCCTTAATAAAACTCTTTATGGTCTTAAGTAAGCTCCCCAATCTTGGTATGCCAAAATGGAAAACTTTCTTATTACCACTGAATTCTCTAGATGCCAATCTAATCCTAATGTCTATACCAAGAAAGTAGGAATCCATATCATAATCCTTTTCCTTTATGTTGATGAACTTATCCTTACTGGTAGTGACTCAAAACTTTTAAACCATGTGAAAACTAGCCTTAAGAAGAAATTTGAAATAATAGACTTATGTTTTTTGCACTACTTCCTTGGCCTCCAAGTTTTGAAAACCAATGAAGGAATTTTTCTTTCCCAATCTAAGTATGCTTGTGACCTTATTCATCGCTTTCAAATGGACGATTATAAACCAACCCCTTCTCCCTTCCAGTATGGAGTCAAGCTTGATTCCACCTGTACTTCTCTTGAAGTTGATGCCACCTTGTACCGTTAGTTAGTTGGTATCCTATTATACTTTACTCATACCCATCCTAATCTTTCCTTTGTTGTTGGTCTTATTTCCCGGTATATGCAAACACCCCATGAAAGCCATTGAAAAGAAACTAAAAGGATACGTCTCTATGTTTGTGGTACAATTCAGTTCGAGATACATTACAGCTCAAGGGGGACTCCTTTATTAGTTGGTTTCACCGATTCATATTGGGTTGGTGACCCTGATGATCGAAAGTCTACTGCAGGTTATGTTTTCAACCTTGGTTCAATACCTGTCACTTGGGCCTATAAGAAACAACAAGCTATTGCACTTTCTTCAACAAAATCAAAGTACCAAGTAGTGGTAAATGAAAGTCAGGAATCCTTATGGCTTCGACAGATTCTTTCAAAGTTTGGATTCCAGCAACAACATATGACCAGCATTTTGTGCGACAATGAGAGTGCCATCAAGATCGCCAAATACCCAGTTCAACATCAACACAATAAATGCACTTCATCAGAAAACTCATTCATGATTAAGTTATTGAAGTGATCTTTTTCCCTACAGTAGATCAAGTTGAAGACATTTTCACAAAGTCTCTTATAGAAGCGAAGTTTCCAAACTTTGATCTATGTTAGGAGTTTAGGAAGTTGTCGGTAAGAGGGGATAGGCTCTAATGCCTCCTTCCTTCTCCTATTGTGTCACTATTGTAAATCCTTCAATACTATCCCAAGTTGTTCTTAAGAGGGATATTTAGACACTTAGGAGTTAGTTAATATCTACTTGGTATAATGTGTCATTAGGTAAAAGTGTGTTTCTTTAGTGTGAATTAGTATGCAATTGTAGTTAGGAAATATGACGGTCACGATATGTTCCTAACACAGAGTGATCCAATGGTTCATATTCTCCTCAATATTAACGACCATTGATTCATGTCTTAACACCTGATTGGTCCATGATCTATATTTAAACACAATGCAGGGTCATTTGCCGATGATCGATTATGAGAAAAGATCTTGTAAAATTTCTTTGTAATCTTTTTCTTTTGCATTAATAAATAGCTCCAAGTGCTCGCATTGGATGGGGTCGTGGATGTTTCCCCGTAGGGGTTTTACCACATCAAAACATCGGTGTTTTGATCTTTGATCCAGTTGTGTGAGTTCTTACTAAAGGTGTTCATCCTCTTTTGGAATAATTGTGTTGTTGAACACCATCCTAGTTACAAATATGGGCAGAGTCTCACAACTCTGCCTTACATATCAAAATTGTCCAAACCTACGATTTTGTCACACCAAGACTTCCCCCTTGTAGTTTCTTCTTTCCTTAGCCTCAGGTGCACCCGATTAGTGTGCCCAGCCTTAGAGCTCCATGTCTTTCCCTCACTTGGTTTTCATTTTTTTTTTCATTCGGTTGTTCACCCTTGATTTATATGGACTCCAAGTGTCACTTGTGAGAAACATCATGTCTCTTTGATGCGTCACACCCCTTTGTGAATCATCACACTCAACTGACTGACGCGCCCCTCCATGGACCCTGTGCGCTCATCTATGCTCATGCGCCCATCAAGAATTCATCTCTTGGACCAACACAACCCATCCTTGGGTGCACGCCCCTTGTATCATGCTCTTCCTTGTGCCAATTGTCATAACTCTTCGTGGGTGTGTCGATGGAGTCATTCAACCTCTCTGGCATGCCCATGTTGTTAATGACAGATGGGTCCACTCCTTTGGCATGATCCCAAGTCTCCTCGCCCTTTCCCAAACACAACCAAATTCTTCATCATCCATTGCAAGGGAATAAGGATGTGTGCCCCCTTGGGAATGCACGTCATCATTGTGCCCCAAGGTGCTCTTGATCACACCCAAACATCTTTGTTATCCCAACTGATTGTTTCCTCTATCTGCTCTTCATTTGTTTCCTTGTTGAATCTTCACAGGGAATGTGCATGCTCGATCAATTTCTTAGGATACTTTACACCACATTTAATATGGAGTTCCATATTTATTATGGAGTTGAGACATGGAATTTAAAAATTATTTATAACGAAAAAATTAAAGAAAGGTTTGCAACCTAAGGACTGTATGATCCCAAAAATATATTTTAGTTAAATTGATGTTAACTTTCATATGTACTTTATATATGTATTGGTCTTCATATTTCAATGTGCAACTTCCCTTTTAAATATTTAAATATCATAAATCTAGATATAAGAAAATCACTTTTAAATTAGATGTTTGAAAAAAAGGGATTGCTTTTAAATCAATAATCTTAGTAATTTGGGAAACAATGGTTTTGTAGGTGGATCAATTCTTGGGGACTACGCTTGCTGGTGGTGTCATTATTGGGTGATCAATTTGGTAATCATGGATCCCTCATGGAGTGACATTAAAAGAATTTTGTGAAGGAATAAGAAAATAGTCGATGCAAACAACTCTAGGGTTCAGTAGGTCTCCAGTAGATTGGTATAATTAGATGAACTTGTAGCCACTCTTGTCTAGTGTATTGAAATATTAGAGTCAGAATGCCAACAATTAAGATCCCTGGTTCTAGTCACTCAATATCTAGTGTGATGGTTTGACTAAATTTAAAGAGAAGGTAAATCTTTTTAATAAATATTTAATTAAAATTTATTAAAATTTATTTATCCATATTTAATTATAGTTTAGTTTAAATGTTTTATTTTTATTTTTTTTTTATATATTTTTTCAGATTAGTTTAGACAAAAATCCAGTTAGAAATTTGAAAATTGTAGATTTCAGTAATTGAAATTACACATTCTAGGTGTTTTAGGGTTTTTAAAAGTGTTGAATCTATTTATATATTCAAAAACTAGATTTAAACAATGTATTATTGTTTGGGTTACCTAATTCCACTTGTAATTGCCAAAAAATTAAAAAAAAAAAAAAAACTAAACCTTTAATAATTTTATAT
>ML782030.1:503132-557456 GCA_009831015.1 Picea engelmannii
ATATATATATATATATATATATATATAACAATATCTACATAATAAAATATCTCACCACAATGAAAAAATAATATGTTAAACATACAATATACAACTAGGCAAAGCATAAGGTAAATGTAAAGAGTAACTAAACATAGTGAGTCTCTCTGCTTAGTTTCATCCTACAAACTTTTCAACGTACTTTTAGTTATAGACAAGCATAGCATAAATTTCATACAATAACATAATATAATCAATATATGGCATATGCAACAAATTAAATAAAATGACTAAATGAAAATATCAAATGAATAACCTACCTCGGATACTTTATCAAGCCAACAAGCTACCAAGCAAAGGATTGGTGTTGGTTATATGAAAAGTTTGAATGCAGAATTCAACACTGGTGCAATAGATGTTTGTCCATTAGTGGCAGATACATATTGATAAAGGCAGTCTTGGAAAACCTCCCGGTGTATTGGATGGCGCTGGCATACATCCCTCAATCTGTGCTAACAAAGCTACGCAAACTGATCTTTGCCTTTCTCTGGAAAAACAACAAGAAAAGCAGAGGCATCCATTTATGTAGGTGGGAAACGCTCTCAAAACCAAAAGATCTAGGTGGATGGGGCCTGCGAAACCTGCACATTTCCTACCTTGCCCTCTCGGCAAACACTCTTTGGCGTATTCTGATGGTGCCAGGCATTTGGCACAACCTTATAAAAGAAAAATATCTTGCACACCTGCCAATTCATTCCTGGCTCAGATCAGCTACCTTCTTCCCACTGAGAGGCTCACAGACTTGGAAGCACCTTCAAAGATCACTTCCTATTCTTCTACATTGGATCGCTTGGCTTCCTGCAATGGCTCAGCTATTGAACTTGGTAAAGACGACATCCTCGGCATGGGATTAAAATCCCAACTCTCCTCTAAATCGCTGGAACACCTACATAATTTAGGCCATCATTATCTTTTCCACTTAAAAGCCCCCCACAACAGCAGTACTCTTGGCGAATCCTGCCAAACTAGCCCTATGTTGTTACTAGACAGAGAACTCTCGGTGGAATGGATCAAATACACACAGCACCTAAACGAGGCAGGCATATGCCTTCAGGAGAGACTTGACAAACTCATTTAGACGGGTGGCGATAAATCTGGAATCTTATCAGTCCGAAATATTTACAAAGATTTGACAGAGGAAATCTGGCCCACTAGTGATCAGACCCGGCGCACCCGGCTGTGGAAGTGGAATTCTCCACTGAAGCTCAAATTATTTACATGGCTTTTGACGGAGAATAAATTACTTGTTTGGGATATCCTCCAAAGCAAGGGTTGGGCAGGCCCAAACCGGTACATTCTGTGCAAGGAGAACTTTGAAACTTCGTACCATCTCTTCATGAGCTGCATCTTTACTCAGCAAGTCTGGCATCAAGTCACAAAGGCACTAAAATTAACCTTACAGTGGCTTGGACCCTCTACGTCCTCCTGCTTTAGCTCCTGGTGCTCAAGACAACTGCCCTTCCCCTCGCTGCCAGCCACCATCTGTTGGAATGTTTGGTTGACAAGGAATGCCGCCATTTTTGATAAAAAAACCTCCCTCAGCAAACCTTGTAACACACCTCATTCTATCATCTGTCGACCGTCCTTCCCTCCCCACTACAGCCCAGAAAATCCGCAGACCAACTACAACCTTACCCACTAACAAAACCATCGCTTGGTTCAATGGAGCTACACAATTAGACAGAAAACTGTGTGGGGCAGGAGGCCACTTTTATATCAGCTCTCATACCTCCTACAGATGGACGCTAAACGGAGTTCAAGGAACCAACACCAAAGATGAATTACTGGGGGCTTGGGCTTCCCTCCTCCTGGCACGAAGGCTAAACATTGAAGACCTGCTACTTCTCGGAGACTCCAAAGTCATTATTGACTGAATAAATGACAAGGTCGAGCTCCGATCTATAGCACTGGAGGGTTGGAAAGAGCGAACTATTGAAGCAAAAGGACTCTTCAAGAGCCTTACTGTCACTCATATCTACAGGGAAGAAAATAACCTTGCGGACCATCTATCAAAACTGGCACTAACCCGGCCTCCTGGTCTAATAACCTTTGCCCGATGGGAGGATGGTAACGAGGCCCCCCCTATCCAACTAAAACTCTGACGAGGTTGGCATCAGACCACTGGAAAACCACTGGTAAAAAGGTCTCGGTTTTGGACCCAGCTCAGTCGGACTCCGAAAATCCAATGCCAAAAGGGGTCTATGAAACAGTTACAGCCCACTCGGGCTACTCAGAGAATTCATGGAATAGCTTTAGAAATGGAAGATCTCTCGCATTGATAGGCCGAGTGATGCACACAACAATCCAATTGTTGTATCTATTATTCAGAATTAGATCAAGGTTGTTATCTGCCTGTTTTCTGACTGTATGAGTGACAGAGTCACCGTTCTACAATTGACAGGAATCGTGCTGCCCATTGTGGACCAGGACACCGTATGAAAGCATTTTATATGCCACTCTATAAAAAATTTATATACTGTTTGAATATAAATGAGAAATTTCCTAGTGGAAAAAAAAAACCAATATATAACTCAGGCATCTGCAACAAATTAAATAAAATGAGGTAACAGAAATATCAAATGACCTCAATGATGGCAGCGGACGTAGAAATGGAAGTGAAAAGGATCTGCAAAATATCAAATGACCTCAGTGTGCAGATTAATTTGGACTCTCTAGGGTGATCTGGATTCTCCGCCTCAGGATTGAAACGTCCAGTAATCATGATTCAAAGGAAGCTTGGAATTTTCAAACATTACAAGTCAGTTGGCGGTTCTAGAAACCCATATCTATACATAGACGAACTCAATCTCAATTTTAATTAATTATGCCGAAAGGTGTATATCTATTGGAAATGGGCACAATTAATCAACTTTTAATCTAAAATTATAATCTGATGGCTAACAATTGAAGACGCTGGCATATTCTTAGTCATCCTCCCAAATCAATGAATGTGATTTACTCTTCATAACTTTCTTGTATTTTTGAATGCATTAGTTAACCTGTTTACTTTTTAACATTTACTTAATCATATTAAGAAATTACTATACCACCATATGATTGCCAAGGTTCACCAGCCACAACACCAACCCTATGTGTGTTTCGGAGTTCACCAACTGCGAATCACTTTGAGACTGTGCTAATTATATTATTATAATTAAAAATACAAAAAATTGTGTTATACATATTTATGTTACCAGATTCCAATAAACAAAAACGAAAACAACATTTATAATTTTTATTGGTGTAAATTTATAATTTGTATGGTATAGTTACTTATTTTAATGTAAAATAATTAATATTTATTTTAATTTTAGATTTTATTAAATATTTAAAAATAATAAAAAGAAATTAAAAAGTTTTTTTTGTTTTTAAAAAGATTTAGAGTTTAAATAGATATAAACCTGTTTTAAAGCTTTTTTAATTGTTTGATTATGTTAATTATGTGTTAATTAAAGTTTCGAAGGTTTTTTATTTTCGATTAGATGTGAGACTTTTTATAACTATTTAGTTTCCAAATTTTATCCTAATTTTATGTCAATTAGGAAAATGTTAGTTTGGTTTCTATTCCTCATTTAATTATATTTCAAGCTTTACCAGTTTTGGAGGTATGCATCAAAATAGATATTAGCATATATTGAGAAAGATTTGGTGGGATTATGTATATACTCTCTCATATGCGATGAGATAAATTTTAGTAAGGATATTTTTTTTTAAATATATCTCAAATAGAAAATAAATTAAACACATTTAGATTTCAGATTATGAGAGCACAACATTTTGTTGTGAAATTCGTTGTTTTCATAAAAAAAAATTAGTTCCCTCTATAAATTATGATATATCACATCCAAACTTAGAGATGTTTACAATAGATTTTTAATTGGTGTGGCAAGATGTAACAAAGGAAAAGGGGAAAAGATAATTGGTGTGGCAAGAACAAAGGAAAAGGGAAAAAGAGAATTGATAAAAAAAATTGTAGGAAAATATTTGATATGTACATTAGATGTGTTTTTCTTATACTCTTTTAAGTGTTGTTAACATAATTTGCATTTGTTCTTTTGTATTGTGCCATGAATAATTGAGGAATATCGTTTCTTTATTTTTTCTTTATGAAACAAATATTTTAAAAGAATATTAACCGTTAAATTAAGTGGTTTAACTTTCCATACTCTCTTAATCGCCAAAAATAGATCATGAGGTTGAATTTTCCTCAGTATATACTTATGTGTACATGTTATGAATAGCATTTACATAACTATGAGAAAGGAGATTGTGGTAGTGGATATATAAAAGAAATGACCAAAGAGGTTGAACCTATTGGTGAAGAGTTGAAGCAATAGGATAATCTTGTGATTATATACATATAAGTAAATCAAAATACACATATATAAATTTAAAATATGTTTCATTTATGTAGTTCAACAACATTTTTGTTACAAGTAATTGAGATAACTCCTCAAATTATATATATGTTTAATATTTATTTTTTATTTTTTTATTTTACATAACAATTTTTTTTTTAATTAATATCACATTATTTATATTGAAATGGAAAATACATCTATTATCTTTTACTATAATTATTTATATTTACAATTACCCTTATGTAAATATTATTAATTTAAAAATATATATATGAATTAGTTATTTTTCATGAGTTTTACCATGAATATATAATCCCTATACTTATAGTATATAATGATAATAACAAGAGCATATTGTATTTATTCTTTTATATATAATGGTGTTAAACATTACACTTTTCAATTAGATTTTGATATGTACTAGTTCTTTTCCTTTCTTCTTTTTATGAATATTATCTTTATTTAAAATTTATATAAAAAATTCAAATTAATGATAGTAATTATGAGTAGCAACAACCACATTAAGTAAAAAATGGTTGATATACATGTTATTTTCCACCTTTTTATTTTATCAACCATTGTTTACTTAATGTGATTGTTGCTAGTTTATAATCGACATGCCATGAAAACAACAATTAATATATTAATATCTATATAATAATAATGTATTAATGTATTGGATGTTTGCCAGAAATGATTGTTATCTCTCACCTAAGTTCAATTCCCATACATATAACAGAAAATTGTTATTTCAAAGTACTAATAAGTTAAAAAAATATTATTAATTAACACATTAATAAAGCACTAAAATATTTAAAAGGTATTAATAAGGCACAATTAATGATCTTTTAACTTTATTTAACCTTAAACCCTAATCTAATGACTATGCATTGAGGATGTTGGCATATTTCTAGTCGTCCTCCAAAATCAATGAATCAGATTTATTGTTCATAACTTTCTTGCATTATCAAAGCATCTGTTAACATGTTTACTTTTTAACATTTACCTAATCACATTAAAAAATTATTGTAAAGATATGTAATTGCCATGTTTAAATAATTAAATAGGATTAAACCGTAGCATATCCTCACCTGTCTGCCCATTTCATTTTCACCACGATCACGAATTTCAGTTTTCATCACGTTGCAATGTGTCCTACATTCTCTACATGCAAAATACACACTTGCAAGGCTGCCAAGGCTGCCAGCCTGCCTCTCCTACTCACCTTTTTTTGATGCCCACCTCTGCCTGCCCATTATTCTGCTTTGCCTCGAGCCAAATGAGATGGTCGAAACAATCTTCCCAAGCTTCGGCCACGTGAATCTTCCCCACTCCTCCCATTCCAACTATGGCAATTACCCTGGAAGCCGAGCCGAACCGTCTTGCAATATCCATGCAATACAGTAATGACATCAATGTCATCTTCCATAGCCACATTGTGAGAATACTTAACCAAACGTTTTTTTCCTGTCTTCTGTATATTCATTGCATCGAATGGATGAATAAGAGCACTCACACGCAAGACTAGGAGAGACGTAGAGTTTAAATAGATATAAACTAGTTTTAATGGTTTTTTTAATTGTTTGGCTATCTGGTTATGTTACTTATGTGTTAATTAAGAATTTTCATAATTTCTTCGAACCCAAATTTGATCCTAACTTTATGTAAATTATTAAAATGTTAGTTTGGTTCCTCTTCCACTTTTAATTTAATTATATTTAAGCATTTACCAGTTTTGGGGGCATGCATATCAAAATATATATTATTATATATTGAGAAAGTTTTGGTGGGGTTATGTACATACTCTCTTTTAATTTAATTATATGTCAAGCATTTATCAGTTTTGGGGCATGCATCAAAATATATATTATTATATACTGAGAAAGTTTTGGTGGGGTTATGTAGATACTCTCTCTTACGATTAGATAAACCTTAGTAAGTTTTTTTTTTAGAAAAAAAATCTATTTCAAACACAACATTTTGTTGTTAAATTTTTTTCTTGTCCCCATGCTTTGTTGTTAAATTTTTTTCTTGTCCCCATGCTTATGTTCATTTTCTCAAGAAAAAGGGACAAAAAGAGAATTAATTTTTTTTTTTTTAGAAAATGGTAATGATGAGAATGGTCATCAACAATTGTAAGTGTTGATAGGGAAATCTAGTCCTCCTTCTCGGATCACATGAAAGACATAGATACAAGAGTTTCCTCCTAAGGAGTTAGTTGTTGCTAAAGCCTCTAATTTACATAAAGAATTAGTTCCCTCTATGAATTATGATATATCACCTCCAAACTTAGAGTTGCTTACAATATATTTTTAATTGGTGTGGCAAGAGATAACAAAGAAAAAGGGGAAAAATAAAAGAATTGATGTTTATTTTAAAGTGAGATATTTGATATGTACATTAGATGTGTTTTTTTATTCTTGTACTCTTGCAAGTGTTGTTAACATAATTTGCACTTGATATTTTGTATTGTTGTTGGATTACTAAGAGGGGGAGGGGGGAGGTGTGGTGGTGGTGGTGAATCAGTAATGAGAAATTTATACCACTTATTAATCTGTTTAACTACAATGTATATTCTTTTAACTTATTCCAAAATGTTCATCAATTCATCATCAATATATTATTGCATCATAAACATTAACATCCATCAAAGTATAATGAACAATAATAAGCACATCCACACAATATATAATACACCAATATTTATGCGGAAACCCAATGCGAAAAAAACACATTATAATTTTCTTATATGTCGAGAATTACACTCAAGGAAGCACCAAATTCCAATTCTCCAGCTCCAACTAGAAGGAGGATCCAACCCCCTAGTTTCTCAACTTCCAACCTGAAGAAAGCTCCAACTCTATAATTCTCTGTCTCCACCCAGAAGGACGCTACAACCCCCTGGGTTCTCACGTTACAACCAAAAGGTGGCTACAACCACCTAGTTCTCAGACTCAAACTTGAAGGAAGCTCCAACTCCATGATTCTCTAGCACCAAACAAAAAGAGGCTACAACCATCTTTCCTTGACCCGTTCAACCGCCCTGAAATATAAGTGTCCAGTGATGAAACCAATGCCACACTATCCTTGTGAGATATACCAATGTAAACCTATACCAATCTATGCCAAAAACCTTTAAACAACTTGTACCAATATCCTGTAATCAACATGTATAAGAAGTCAACCTGTACCAACAAATTCCAATAGGTACACAACCTGTATATGTTGCAGCTCGCGCATATACACAACCTGTATATACTGCAACTTGCGTATGTATGCGGCCTTTCTATACTGCAGCCTCCGTACACCTTTAGAAAGCTATGGTTTTTACCTTTCTAAAACTCAAACACTTTGTTGTCTCTGTCACATCAACCTGTAACATGTCATTGTGTTCAATCTATAGTTGTGCCCTATGCATACATCATCATACATGTTGTTCATGAGATTAAACCTAAGGCTCAAAGAGTAATGTCACGCATCAAGAGTGTTTCAAGAAAATGTTTTAAGAGAGTGTTTTTCCTACCTTTAGTTATATAAGAAATGATCCTTAAATGAAATTAATAATAGGACAGTACAGAGGCTATATTGTGTTGTCTTAGTTACAATTATAATATCAAATGGTGTGAAGGATAGTTACAAAACTGTTAAACAAAGCTAGGCATCTATTTCAGACAAGTCTCATCTTGTTTGCAGAAGAAGAAAGGTAGAGAGCGCACCCTTGAATAGGATATGAAATGTAGTAATTCACTCAACTTACATGTCTTGTATTACTTACAGTAAATACAGAGGAAAAATTGTTTGCCTAATGAATTGCTGATATAATATGATCACAGTAGTTGTAATACTAAATTGAATTCAATCACTTTTTAAGGAATCACATAAAGAAATTCGGAGAAATGAAAATACATAAGAAACACATAACTCAAATTGAACGAAAATTAGAATCTTTGGATGTACTTGTAATAATACTCAAAAAGAGAGTTTCTCTATTACATCTGGCAAGAAGCAACCCTGAATAGATCTTGAATATATGTATTTATACAAAAACTATCACAACTCAAAACGGTTGGACTTCTTACAATATTTGATTAAAATAGTATATATCTGAATAAGACAACAATGCGTAAAAAAGGATGAGCTCCATTGGTGTTTTCCTCTGTGTCTTCATCTACTTGGAAAAAATGTCTCTTTTCCTTAGTCCTTTAGGATAAATACAGATGTCATATAGGCCACCTTAATAATTCATTATACTTTCTTGGTCGTTTTAGTTTTGTTGCCTTTTGTCCCTCTGAACATGTTCAACAATGCAACGAATCATAGTTGAAATCAAGGAGGAAGGATAATCAGATGAATGGCACTGCATGGCTCATTAAGGAGTGGATAACGGGCACATGATAAAGTAACCGTTTGTGGAAAGAATGATAATGAAACAAACGCATGATGATGAATCAGGGATAAGTGGATAAGTGAAGATTAGAATGTGATAGAATGAGGCAAAGTAGGGAGGGAAAAATGGAAAGGGCATTGTGTACATTTTCTTACTTGCTCCCAGTTATGCTTGTTTTTCCACGTTCAGTACATTGGTTGCATCTATCCAATATGTTGTTACAGAGTCTGTACTTAAGGCTTAGAAGTACAGTGTCTAGGCATCCGAAAGTGAGTAAGGGGTAGAGAAGGAAGAAATTTCAAACTTCGGCAAGGGAAACTAGGGTTGATTTCTGGGTTGTTGTCTAGCTTCCAACTGTTCCTAGATGTTTATGTCCCTTTCAATCGCTACCCACGAACGTTCCAGTTGTACCCAAGTAGTGGTTTTTTTAAGAATAGTATCAAAAAGATTCAAGGCAATATGTGTTTGATCTGATAGTCTGGGTTCAATATTAGGTTGTCTTGTCACAGGGACAGTCATAGAGGAACAAAATGATAAGAAAATCTCAAAGAATTTTTTTAGATGTTGTCTCGATTTCAGTCGTATAAAGGAGAGTTATAGCTCCTATGGTAAAAACAGGATGCAAACCAAAGGCCCTTTCCTGTAATTGAGTTATATTTTAATAAATGTGTATGAGGTGTAAGAAAAACATTAAGTTGTCTATCATGTAAGGCTCCTATCAAGGGAGAAAATCACTTATAAATAGAAGAAGAAAAAAGATAAAGAAATAACCTGATGAAGCATAAAATATATATAGAAATATAAAATGTTCACTAGTCTTATATCTACTGATAGCCGGTACAGAGGAAAAATGGTAAACAATATAGAAAACTAAAATTTATTCACTATAGTAGAGGTTGTACTAAATTATAGCGAAACATTCATGAGATACATATATGAAATGAAATGAAATATGAAATATAAGGAAACAAACTCATAACACAGTCATGACAGAATCAAGAATCTTTGGATTTGCTTTATATTAAGTCTCGAGGGAAAAAAATATCTATTACAATCGACCCAAAAAGGTCCAGCCCTTGTTCCTTCCTTCTATTCTATATTTATACAAGTTTACATATGATGGAATCCCAATCGTTCCAGGATTTTCAGTTACAACGAGAAGGAGATCAATCGTTTCATTTATTTATCCTATGTCTTTATTTGGTACCAGAAGCCTACCCTCTCGCATGCTCGGTACAAGTGACACATTTTTCTACCAGTCGAGATATCAACCTTGAAGGTTCCGCTTGACAATTAGCCTAAAAAATGTAACAATCTATGACTAATTGCGGCAACCTTTCTTCCATCTGTCGGTCTAGGGTGTCGATAGTGCACAATTGCAAACTTTTTTTAATAATCCGTTTAGCTATTTGAACTATTTCTGCCAAAGTTACTTGTGAGACTTCGACCGAATCTCTTTCTTCTTTCTCATTTATATCAAGTGAGAGTTTCACCATATTCATTTGGCTCAGTGTCTCAACATTACTCTCGCTATCAATGCCTAATAGATTCCCATCTATAGAACCGAAAACCTCTTCATAGGATTTCCTTACCTTCTTCGCCTGCAATTTTCCTTCCGATAAGCAATGTTCCCATTCTTTCAATAAAATATTACCTCGGGTCTGTTCCGAAATGGAAAACTTAGAACTTTTTCCCGATTCTTTGTTTGTTGTAGCTATTACAACCTCTTGAAATGTGACATGAGCTGCTCCAACTTCTCTCTCTCTGATAGATAAGTTTTATAATACTTGATCAATAAGTAGACAATTGTCCTGAATGATCTCTACCTTGACAAGTAAACTTCGCTGGGCTGCAGAAACCCTGCTCCGAATCTCCATAGCCTAGGACTAGAATATCCCGATATTTATAACTTGGCTTTCAGTGAACTCTAATCTAACCTATAGTTTCCCTATCAAGTCTCTTTGTTGGCCTACCTGTATTTGATTGGTCTGAGCTACCAGCTCTACTTGTTCAAGCTTAGCTTTGAGCTGCTCAATTTCCTTTTTATCCGCCATCCTTGCTTGTTCTATTCCTGTGTTTTCCTGGTCTTTAGCAGCTTCTTCTGCAGTGGCTAGTTTAGCCTCTAAGGTTTTGATGAGGTGATTTTTTCGCTTCAGCTGATTTTTCAAAACCCTGACTGAAAATCGGTTTTTCGTAGCATAAGCTCCTAATGTTCTAGCTATTTCTGTCATGAATTCTTCTTTCTTCATATCTTTCCCATTGGTCAACACCTTGAACTTCTTGGTCGTTGATCCCTCTTCTTGATAGAATTCTCTTTTTACCACAACTTTTCTCTTTTTATCAAAAAAGAACTCATTTGGCGGAATCTCTTCCATCCTTATAGGTCTCAATTCTTCATTTAAAATCCACCCTGTGTCTATGTTCCCCTTAGTTGACTGTAAGGGAGTAATGGAGGCGATGGGATCTCTGATTTTCTTAGCTGATTGGCCTGGAGTGGAAACTGGTGTCTACTTTTTTAGTGGATCAGGAGTTTTCATTTCTGGTTTTGGGCTCCTAGTTTGCTCTTCCCTGTCTTGGTGTTCTTCTTGTTTAGGTGCTAAATCTTTTGAGCCTTCAACTTATTTTTGCTGCACCTCTACTATTCTTGGATTCTCACCCTGCAATACTGGGGGAAGACAACTCCTCCAATGTTCTTGGAATTTTAAAACATCAACCCTTTCCTCAGGCGCCAAGGCTTATATCCGGGCCAAAAACTCGGCATAAGATTTCGTGCCTCGAAAAATGTCATTCGAGGGTGAATTTTCGTGCTCAAACCTTTTAAATCCGCAATTGGCTAAGTGGTTACTTATGATCCTATGTGAATCATGCTTCTTGAATTCGACATGAACCAATTTCAGGTCTTCCAGGGCTGCTGCCTCACCTTTAGCATGCCCAAAATCTAACAAAGAATAGGAATTTAAATGAATAGGAAAAGGTGGCCATACCTTCTTAGAATATCCCTTAAGTTCCTTGCTTACGCCACCAATTACGGTTTGCCTGGAAATCTCATGACAAGCCAGTCTATCGGGTATGAATAGTGGTAAGGCATTCAAAGGAACAAAAGCGCCAAAAACCCTGAGATATGAAAATTTTGCTTCCACATACCAATCGGCTATACTGCTCAGATTTACCGCGATACTGTCTGAGATCCTGGGTGGTGGGTGGCCAAAGATAGTGACATGCAGCGGTACCATTATCCAGTTAAATATTTCATACACAAAATCTGAGGCTTTGTCTTCCCACAACTTTGAATGGTAGACATGGATGGGCTCAACCTTAGATGGAGTCTAGCTCCAACTCATTAAGGGAAAAGGCATCAGAAAACACACGGCGTCCATGATATACGCAAACATAAAGAATGAAGCGATCTTTCCTCTCTCCTTCTGCGCTTGATACTCTGTAACTCGATTGGTCAAACTATCAGATAGTAGTTTAGCCCAGTCGAAGGAACAACCTTCGGTGACCATGTGAATTAGAGGCACCCACTGAAGAAAACAATGTGTGTTGTCCTCTCTCCCATATAATCTGCAGGTCATCATAGCGATATATTTGAACTGTGGTTCCAGAGAAGCTATTGAATATATACCATTACTATCCACCCTGAACTTCGTAGGGTGTGAAACCCAATCTTTGATTAAACCAGACATAGTCTTGTCGTATTGCACACATTCCTTCTGTTTAAAATTCTCCAGGAATTTGGCATTGTAAACAAAGTCTGACATGGCTGGCAACTTGTACATAGCCTACAAGTGTTTGGGTCTGAAAGTCCCAATGGTGACCCCTTTTTCGTTGACGATGGTTCTGGTTGGTATATCTACATGGTCTAATGCCCACTGGATCATATCGTAATAAGGGAGAAGACGTGGCGTAGCCGCTACTTTATTCATTTGAGCCTGGACAACGATCTTATACTTGGTGATAAGGTTGTCTTTTTCATTTTCACTGGAATCATCCGAAACATCTACCAATTCAGACTGTAGAACCTCAGAAATATATGACTAGGTCCTGACAGAGTCGACACTTTGAGGTGAAGAATCAGAAATGTTGTCTGAACCTTGTCCTAAAACCTCAACAGTGGATTTAGATGATTTTCGCAGGGCCATGGTGAGGGATTCTACTTTAGCTCTCCTGCAATAAAAATATGTATATATACATAAATTAGTTCGCTCATGAAAAGGTGGCTCTGCGTAGAATAGAAATGAAATTTGAGACAACAAATAAAAGATCTGTGTCTTCGACTATTTAAAACTAGGTCGTCCTTAAGGACAGAATGGTCAAATCATTCTTAAATATAAATTTAGCAATAAAAACCAAACCCTTACTTGTCGATTTGCCTCATTTCTAATTAATGTCATAAATTTTGACAGTTCGTAATGAAAGTTGGCGCAAAGAAAGTTTAAAATTGCCTCGGAGACTGTGCATATTAATTTTTGTGTTAGAACACTGGAAATGTTGGATTAACTTAATTAATCAAGCCTTTTTGAATGTTAATTAATCTTTCGGCATTTGCCTCATCGGGAGATTTCACTTTAACCCTTTAAACCTCTAAAACCCAAGGTTGCGATAATTAGCTTTGGTTAATAAAAAAATGTAACCATGATTAGGTGTTTAATTAATTACGTTTATATTTTTATCACGACTTCACGACTCGGGGCTTCGAAGGTATAACTTTTGAGGGAAAATACGTCGAGTTGCGAATTCCCGACAGAGCTTAACCGTGGCTAAACTTTTTACCTTTAACATTAACCCGGGTTACTAAAACAAGAATCTCGCGGTTTCGGCTATCAGGGTTACGATGGTAAGACTTTGGGAGCTAGAAAATGCTGAGACACGAAATCCTGAGGATGCTTAACTACAGTTTAGAGCATTTTTACTCTCGGTAATGATCTAGGTAAACTTTTTAAAACTAGTTCGTCGTTTTTCCCCTCGGGACTTGTAAACTATGTGATCTATAACTTCCAACATGCGACATCTCGAGGTAAAAAGGAGAGACTCGTTTAAACGATTAAAAGAAAATAAATTGTTCCTTAAGAGTATGATAGCCATTGCTGCTTGCATGATGAGACTCCTGAGAATTTGGGGAAAATAAAAGAGAATACCAAAACCAGCTTTCGACTTCAAGTGTTAGGATATAAAATTTTAAAAAGGCTAAGAAAAACAAAGGTGGCTCCAACATAGGCTCTAGCTAGGGATCCTATTTTCTTGCAAGACGGGAAGAACAATAGACCATGTGCCTATATTGGGTAAATGGAGTCAATGGCATTAATCCAACAAAAATGTTCCTTAGAACAGGATACTGAAGGGGAAAGGAACTTTGTCTTTTACCTTCGAAAAGATTTCAAAACTCAGATACTTTTTTCACTTAGTTGTAGTCCCTTTCACGACTTTCTCCTTCTTGTTACTAAATTCAGGTCTACGTTGAGACAATCAAAACAGTTCTAGGAGACCCAACAGATCTTGTGGTTATCGGCTTGCATCAAAAGAAACAATTTTTTACTCTTTTAATCAGGGAGCCCTATCTGAACTTGGGATGTAGATCGGGTTTTGAAAAACTTGGTTACCAGAGCAGGATGATATTCATGTATAACATCCTTACATATATCTCAGATATTGCTTCACTGCAAGTGAGCCTGTTCAGTACCTCAGTGAAGTTATCTGGCCCTTTTTACTGAATTTCCTTTCACCACTTCGGAATATATTTATGCATTTAAATGCTGAGACCAGGGCAATCATTTCTGAATTTCCTTTCATTGTCTTTTGGACTAGATGGGGGAAATCATTTCTAAATTTCCTTTCACCACCTATCTTATAATTTTCTTTTTTAGAGCGCAAAGATGGGGGCAATCAGTTTATATGAGGGCTGATACTGTGTAATATTTTGCATTATAGGTCTATCAACTTACTTTGATTACTCAGTACCAACCTTCCCTTGACTTTCACAACACCTTTGTTCACAGGGAGAAAGAGAAAAATTAAATTTTTGGGGGTGTTCTATTTGAGAAAGCCTCAATCCTCTGAAACTGTTGAAAAACCTAAAAAATTCAGGATCACTTAAGCGTCACTTTGTTTAGCAAGGGACCAAGGATTTGTGAAGACTAGCTTACTTTTCACAATCTGCTTTGAATTTCTCAAGGTTAAAACGTAATCTCTTCTCCCTACGTATGCTAAACCGGAAAGATGTTGGTTTTTCAAAGGCAAACCAGAAAACAGAAAAGGGTGATAGATGGAGATCTATAAACTAAAAAACAGAGGTCAAAAAATCAAAACTGACTCTTGAAAATCTTTTTCGGGGGCGCTTTACTTTGAGTGACTTGTTTATTTCATCTTATTCTTTCGTAAATGATTAACCATGGAAATGTTCCTTTATTTATTAGTTTAAACGATGTTGTTGTATCTTATGAGGTTATCTTGGTTTTCTTTGATAGCCCTTTAGAAAAAGTCTTTTAGGAAATCTCACCTTTACCTTACCGTTTCATTTTCTTTCCAAAATATCAAAAAATATTTTTTATCACCTCTTTAAGCCAATTGATTTTCCGATACACGACTTTCTGTGTACCTCTCCTGCTCATTTTGTTTGCAGCTGGAAACCATGTTTCATTGTTTCTTCCCTCCTCACATCCCACCTTAATACTAAATCACCTAGGAGGAAATATTTGTCCTTTGCCCTACGGTCGAATAATGCCTTCATGTCGTCTTGATACTTCTGCAACCTTTCATCTACTTCGACCCTGTGTTGTTGAACCTCGATTAGTTGGTTTATCCTTCTGGTGACATGATTAGGTTCTTCTTTCTGATCTTGCCACAATTTCATCACGTGAAGTGCTAAGTTTATAGGTAACACCGCAACTATCCCATATACCATATGAAAAGGGGAAATGCTGATAGACTTTTTAGTGCCTATGCGATTTGCCCACAAGACGTACTTTAAATGCACATGCCAAGACTTTTTGTTTTCATCAAATACTTTCTTAATTATATTGATCAGGTCTTGTTAGATGACTCAGCCAGTCCATTTCCTTGGGGGTAGTATGTTGTAGAATGGTCAAGAATGATATTATACTTTTGGCAGAAGCTGATCATAGCCATAGATTTGAAATCTTGGGCATTATCTGTGACTATCTTTCGGCGGAATCCAAATATTGACAAGATATTGTCTTCTAAGAAATCTATTACCATCGAGTTAGTTGCCCTTTTGGTTGGAATAGCTTCTACCCATTTAGTAAATTAGTTTATGGTAGTTAAGATCCACTTGTGTTGGGCGCTAGAATGTGGATTAATCTCTCCTATAAAATCTAGCCCCCATTGTTGAAAAGGGGCTTCAGTTTTGACCGGAACTAAATGTAGCGCCAGGAGTTTCTATTTTCCTGCAAATAGCCGACAAAGGTTACAGGCGCAGACCTTGGCATTAATGTCTGAGAAACGTTTTGACCAGTAATACCCAACCCTTAGAATTTTGTAAGTTGTGTCCCTCCAAGCGTGATGTCCCCCACACACTCCTTTGTGAAATTCACTTATAACCCTTTCTGTTTCCAATTCGACTAAGCAGATTAAAAAGAAACCGAGTGGGTCTTTCCAATATAGTTGATTTTCGGCAATACAATATTGTTGGCAACAATAATGTAATTTCTATTTGTTTATAAGCTGCCTAACACAGGGTCTTTAAATTCTTGTTACTCGTCATAAGCAACGACACTTATTATTTGTCACCTTTTACATACCTTCCTTTCGATTTTAAGTTTTCATGACTGTAAGCATGAAAACTTGTAGTTGGAATTCACACTTGAGTTCAATTTTTTATCAAAACGAAAACTATTCATATCTGTCTATTATCAAATTGTTGTCTTTTGCTATAAACTTGATGGTTTACCTAGTTTATAACTCCTTGGTCCTAGTCGTGCCTTGGTTACATAAGTGTAAAACCTCCACTCATTTAGCATTCGATTAATGTCAATGGGGTTTTTGATTTATATATTTTTTAATGGTTCAATGTTTATTTGATACATTAATCTTTGTGATCAAGTCATGGATATGCCTACTATTGTTTTCAATTGTTCTGATCCTTATGCATACCAATATGCCACAGTGTCATTTTGAGGTACAACGTAGTACTATTTCTCTAAATGGCCTCGGGCCTCATGATCTCTCTAGCAAGCATGGTGATTAATGCTCCTGCCTACCATTTCAAACTGTCTTTGCATTGCATTGAGGAAACTCGGGGCTATGGCTCTATGTTTTTTCTATCAAACCCTACCTCTGATTCTCGTGTTGATTACCTTTTGTTAGCCATGGCTCCTATGGTGAGGATTGAGCCCAATGGCATCCAAACCTTGTTATCATTTGATAATGCCAGAGATGACTTAGAAAGGAACGGTTGGCGTGTGTTTATTGAAAAGTTAGAGGGTTTTAATCTAAGGGTTGCTCAAGAATTCGCATTGACATTCGATGGTTGCAGAGAAAAAATAGGAGATGTCCAGCTTGAGCTAAATGAATATTTTATAAGCCAACCTACCGGTTTACTGGCTGTGGGGAAAAAGTGGTTCAAGAACTCAAAGGTTGAAGAGGTTCCCTGGGCATTGTTGTTCACCTCAAGGAGAATTACCAGCTGCGACCGAGGTATGCCTATCTCAGCTTTAAAACCTAGATGGCATGATCTGTTAGCTATTGTGAAATAGTTTGTTACCTGTGAGGGAAGATTTGGGTTGGCTTTCTTGTATCACTTGCGATTTCTTACAAGCTTTATCGATTTCCCCCTAAACATGCCCTATTTCCTCCTTCGAAGTCTATAGAAGATGGGAAAGCAGTTTAAGAGACAGAAGTCTGATTCTAGTTTGTTTCACCATTGTTTAATCAAGATTAGCGTTATACATCAGTTGAAATTAAACAACGATTGTTGGGATGCTTTTTTGTTACAAAATGGTTTTGGTAGTAGTGAATTGGGATAGGTTGACAAGCCTGTCATCACATAAACGCTTGTAAAACCAACCATCTCTCCTCCTTCTCTCATGCCCTATGATCCTATCTCTAATTTTGAACCCTCGACCTACCTTGATTCTACCCTACCCGACACTCAACCATATTCACATCCTAAGGGTTGTGTTAAGACTGTTAAAAAATCCACAGGGAAAAAGTGTAAAGGCAGTGTTGATGTCAATTATAAGAGTAAAAGGACCGCTCGTTGGGTTTCACGGTGTGCTCAAAACAAACTCAAGCCCTCTGCAGACAAAAACACAATTGTGGTAAGTGAGGATTCAGATTCAGAAATTGAAAGGTTCTTGGCCGAAGAGTATCCATATTCATATGGACTTTGCCCTGATAGACCCTACGATTATGTCACCAACCTACCACTATGTCTAAAGGACAATCCTCTCTTTCCTGGCATCAAACTCAGTGATGAACCTACAGGTCAAATGAACAATTCCCCACCGGTTAATACTATCAATACCGATACACAGTCTTTCTAGCCACACTGTAATGAATGTCGATCCTGGATCGATAGGTGTTACAAGGACGTTCCTTTACTGCAGTCTCAGCTTAAATCCTTGGAAGACCAAGTGGATTCGCTAACGAAGGAGAATAGTAGACTCCAATCCATAGCTCAAACCAAATACAAACGCCAAAAAACCACAGGGTCTGTTGTTTTTAAGAATGTGGAAGCAGCGACTGCAATAGTAAATTCAAAGATTGCTTGATTAGTTTGAATCCCTTAATTTGAGGTATGATCCTTTTAAAAGTTTAGTTTGATTCTGTCTTTCTCAATATAGCATACACGATTTGTTTGCACAGATTACTTTTTAGTTTGTTTTGATTGATTGAATAAAATATGATTCTAGTTATAATTATAACTAGCTACAGAATCGCGAGATTTTGTAGCTAGTTACAAAAATTCGAATTACTTGTTTTGATAACTGAAAATACATCTGAAATCTTTTATTTTTATTTGTTTTTAGGAACCTATTATTTCTAAGGAGATTTGAAGCACTGTTGGCATCTCTCAACCATACTGTCTTTATGTTTTTAGCAAATAGAATAGGCTATTAGTTTTGATATCAAGTAAAATCTGGGAGGTTGCATCCCCCACATTTTTTGGAACAGATTGGATGTTATCAATAGGAAACATTTTGTTCCTGGAGCCTATATAATGATGTCATTTTGTAAACTTGAAATCATCTCTACCTGGGGCAAAAACTATGGATTTCTGATTCGCAGACTTGAATAGAATATGATATTTGCACAGCTTTAGCTTCTCTATATCGTGTTTTTTATTCAAGTTATGATTATTTCGATTTGTAATTAGATTGTGATCGCTTTACCTATCGTGGTTTATTGTAGATTGATATGATAAAATTTATATGAAATCCATGTTTTATGTCCTATATTTAACATACAGTAATTATTGTGTTCAAACTTGAGATTAGGAGATTTATCTTCATCATTCGTTGAATATTTAAAAACAAGTTTTCACAGTAGGATTTATCTCAATGTGGCCACTTGTGAAATTATAAGATTGTTGTTGCTATATCTCTTTTATGTTCTATCATTCGCATTCAATCAATACTGCTTCACATTTACAAGAAGCATTTGTAGGACCTGTTGTGGGTTTGCCTTATCAAACAACAAGATTGGATGCTATACACAGAACAAATATCAGATGCGATTACAGGTTAGTTTGTTAGTTTTATTTCATTAGTTTAATAAAAAAAAATCCTGCAGTCTAAACATATTCTACTGTTTGTTATCTCTGTTTTCAATTAGACAGTTTGTTATTTCATTTCTTGTTTATAAACATTATAAAAAATAAATAAAAAAAGATTGAATGATAGCTTTGTTGTTGTTTAATAAATCAATCCATATTCGATTTTCGCAAATTTAGATTAAAATTTGCATTATGTAAATGTTATACATATATTTGAAATAATTCATTTGTATATATTGTACATATAATAAGTAGACTTATGTTGTAAATATTAGTTAGTAAACTGTAAATATATATTAGATCTGTATATAATTTTCAGCCAGTGTTATTCATTAAGTTATTTTATTTTCTTTAGTTTTGTTTTTTCGCTTTCTTTAGGACTTAGATTGGCCAATGGAGCCTCTAAACCCGTCGTAGTGTATTAATCCAAACGGAATGGGTTAATTAGACAACCCCGGACCGGATTCACTCCTCTATTTGACGAGCGGTCAATTTTTCCCATCAACAAATGGCGCTAGAAGGAGGGCCTGAAAATTATTAATGGCACGAGGTGGTCGTAAGACTCCTCCACCACCTACCCGCTCACCTATAGTGACTAGAATTCATTCAGACGACAACATCATCCCTCAAACAACAAACACATCAAATGACGATCTACGGATCACAGTTGAACGAGTAACTCCAAATCCTACGAGTGTTGACATACAAGAGATTGTTCACCAATCTCTCATAAGAACGCACAGTGCCTTCGCCCATTTAAGAAAACCAAACCAACCTTTGAACCAACCATTAGACTTCTCTGATATCAGAGAAAAAATTGGAGGCACCTACCTTACTTTAATCCCTACAGATCCAATCCTCACTCCTGCAGTAGGAGGATCTGGTATACCACCATCACCACCTCCTTCATCTCCTTCTTCTTCTGGAGAAGAATCCTTTGACGAAGGCAGTTCCTCATCCCAACCTTTGACACCACCCACACCTATGGCCAACCAGAACAATCCCACTAGACCCTGGCTCGACCAAGATGCAGTGGCCATACCTAGGCCTCAACATCCCTTACCCAAACATCCAGAGAAATGGCTCCCTAAATTTGACCCGGATTCCAAACAGATCGTCGAAGATCACATCAAAAAGTTTATGTTAGCCATTAAAATCCGTAGTGTTGAGCACGAAGACGTAGTCTACAGATTGTTTCCCTACACCTTTGAGGGAAATGCCTCTACCTGGTACTTTTCCCAAAAGCCCCACACCATCGTGTCATGGGAGAAATTTGAATCTTGTTTTCTTGAGAAGTTCGGAGACGAAAAGTCTCCTGAAGTTCTAGTCATGGAGCTTTCTAGTTTAAGAATGAACCCCAAAGAAAAGATCAAAGACTTTAATCAAAGGTTCTTGACACTAAAAAATTGAATCCCTACGGATTCAATGCCTGCCAAGAATCTGATTATAGCATATTATACGAAAGCCTTACATCAAAGCATATCCATTTGGGTAAAGAGATCCAAAAAAACGACGTTGTTAGAAGCCTTCAAAGAGGCCAGTCAGATCGAGAAAGACATCCTCAACTTAAAATACACTACTAGCAACAAGACAGAGACTAGATCATCTTCCAAAAAGAAAATCGAAATCCTCCCTAGGCCTTCCCAAAACAAAGCTCAACCTAAAAGCTCAGATTTAGAAAACTTACAGAAAGTTGTTCAAAAATTGTCCAATCAAGTTATAGATTTGAAAAGGACGGTTGAAGAAGCTTCTTCGAGCAAAGGGCCTTACAAACCCCCTTTTAGGAAGCCTTTTCCCACTAACCAACCTAATTCAAATACTGAAGGCCTAAATCTAGAAAGCCCGCAACTCGCTATTCAAATGATTCTAGAAGCACACGATAACTTGGTGCCTCCTGAAATTCCTGAAGAAGTAGTTGAACAAGAGACAATAGAAGAAGATGAATCCTCTCCGAACATTTTTTGACATTTTTTAGATAGTATTTTTCAAGCTAATTTCAAAACAGTGCATCCCTACAATACTAGGAGTAAGACAACAAACAAGCCTTCTTTTGAAATCACTACGAATTTGCCTCCAAAATAGTCTAAATCAATTGATACTAAACAAAATTCGGTAAACCCAATCTTAGATTATGATTTGGTTGAAGATCTAAAAAAGCTTAGGGCTAACATTTTTTTTTATGAATTATTAAAATTCTCTTTTCTTCTACAAAAAATGCTACAAAATATTGCAGAGAATAGCAAAAATGCCAATCCAAGAAGTAACAAAGGTGTTCAGAACAACCCCAAAGTTCCTCAGAAGGCCTCCGCCAAAACTACTTTTGTTCCTCACAAAAAGAGAGACCTTCCTGTAAATAATGTAACAAATGTAGATAAATTAGTTTTAGAGGCCGCGAGTAAAAAGCAACAAGCTTCCACTATTAGTACTCACAGAAATGTCCCTCCATTTTTGTTAACTTTTGAAATTTTCAATAGGAATGTACATAACTGCATGGTAGATTCAGGAGCATCATCTAACGTAATGCCTTGGTTTTTTTGTAAAAAGATTAATGCCAAAGTTCAACCATCCACCTTGAAGATCATCCAGCTTGATCGAACTAGTGTTGAAGTTATAGGAGAATTGAGAATTGTGCTTATAAGATTGTCGTATAACCCTAAAGTTCATCAAGTGATTGATATTATTGTTGTAGATATCCTAGAATTTTATGGTTTGTTTTTAAGAAGAGACTGGTCAGAACATCTACAAGGCTATTTTGTGACGGATTGGTCTCACTTGTGGCTACCTGAGAATGGAAAGCCCAAGAGAATAAAGGTAAATCGTGAATGTTATCTAAAGTTCACGGTGACTGATTTAAATGATCCCAATGAACCATTCACTCCTTCTGTTGATTCACCCGAAATATAGGGGATGGATACTTTTTTCTGTAATTTCATGGCCGAAACTTCCACTATCACTAACCCAGAACAACAGTCTGAAATTTTGACATATACGCAGCTAGAAGCTTCTGCCCAGTGGTCACATGCAATCGACAACAATCAAATATGGTCTCTTTACTTTGATGGGTCAAAATCCAAGGAAGGAGCGGGTGCAGGCTGCGTGATCATCGATCCAACAGGTAACAAGACTCTGATTTCTTGTAGGTTAGAATTCGAATGTACAAACAACACAGTAGAATATGAGGCACTATTACAGGGCCTCAGAAAAGCATTAGATATGAACGTTCAAAATTTGACTGTCTTTGGTGATTCGGAAATCGTGGTTAGACAGGTAAAAAATTCTATCCATTGTTTATCTCCGCACCTTAAAAGATACCAAACTGAGGTATGGAATTTGATGAATAAGTTTTCTGCATTTAACATAAATTCTATTCCTAGATTGAATAATTCAGAAATTGATTTGTTAGCTAACGTAGCTTCAAAACTTTTCCCTGTAGAAGGCTTATCTCCGAATGAATTCTCCATCGAACTGTTGTTCAGACCGTCCATCCCAGACAACATCACGAATTGGAGAGTCTTCAATGACGATCAATAGATTATAAGTTTTCTGCATATGGAAGAAACTTTTCAGGGTGCGGTGATCGATGAAGGTACTCATGACGAAAATATTTGTGACTTTACGGTAATAGCAGATCCAAGATCTCCAGAAGCTTCATCATACATGGTCAACTCTATCGCAAAATCTATAGTTAGATTAGAAAAAAATTATGATCTTCCCGACAAGTTCAAAAAATTAGTGAACTGTAAAACGAATAGTTCCTCTTTGATGCATGAAAAAGTAAATTTGGGAACTAAAGACAACCCACAGTGCATCAATTTAGGGGTGGGGTGTTCTGAGCAAGAAAAAATAGTGTTTATTAAATTATTTAAGGAATTCAAAGATGTTTTTGCTTGGACGTACGACGACCTAAAAACCTTTGATCCTAACATCATACAACACGTTATTCCTATGAAACCCCAAACCCAACCTTTTCAACAAAAGTTAAGGAAAATGCACCCAAAACTCGAACCAACTATCAAGAAGGAATTAAACAAACTCCTGAATGCTAAGATAATCTTTCCAGTTAGGCACACACAATGGGTCTCTAATCTTGTCCCTGTCCGAAAGAAGAGTGGTGAAATCCGACTATGTGTCGATTTCCAAAATCTTAATCGAGCATCTGATAAAGACAACTACCATGTCCCTCCCATGGAACAGATCCTTCAACAGGAATCTGGTTCTGAAATATTATCCTTGTTGGAAGGTTTTTCAGGGTATAACCAAGTCCTGATGTTCCCTCCAAACCAAATCAAAACCACCTTCCGCACTCCGTGGGGCACCTATGCTTATAGAAAGATGCCCTTTGGACTCATAAATGTCAATGCCACTTTCCAGAGAGTGATGGACATCACTTTCCGAGGCTTAATCAATCAATCTGTCATAGTTTACCTGGACAACGTTACTGTCTTCTCGAAAAACAAATAAGATCATCTAACTCATTTAAGATCCGTTCTATAGCGATGTCATAAGTACGACATTTCTTTGAATCCTAAAAAATATATCTTCATAGTAGAACAAGGTAAACTCCTAGGATTTATTGTATCGAGCGAAGGGATTATTATCAACCCTGAAAGAACTCAAGTCATTTCAAAACTCCCCCCTCCCTCGTCAAAAAAGTCTATGCAATCTTTCTTAGGTCAGATAAACTTTGTTAGGAGATTCATCCCCATCTTTTCAGAAATGGTGAGACCATTACAAAACCTAATAAAAAAGGATGTACAATACCATTGGGGACCTTTAGAAAGCTAGGCTTTTGATTCGATAAAAAAGGCCATAATAGACGCTCCTTCTCTAATGAGCCCCAACTTTTCGCAAGACTTCACCCTCTACACATTTGCTTCTGACTGTTCACACGCCGCTGTCCTAACTCAAAAGAACATTGAAAACAACGAAGTCCCAATTGCCTTTATGAGCTTAGCCTTCAAAGGGGCAGAACTTAATTACCCAGCAGTAGATCAGCAAGCCTATGGTGTTTTCAAAGCAGTAAATCACTTCCTATCTTATCTTTTAAAATCTAGGACGAAAATCATTGTCCCTTACTCGGTTGTCAGAAATCTGTTAGTACAGAAAGAACTAGGCGAAAAAAGGGCAAACTAGGTCACATCCTTGCAAGAGTATGACATAGAAATCACCCCAACACAAATAGTAAGAGGCCAAGGGTTATGCAAGTTAGTCGTTGATTCAATTGTAGAACAGCAAGAGGAAAATGATATGTTGAATCCAGGACAGCTCTATCAAAATCAAATCTGTTGTGCACAAAACCCTATTAGTCCCTGGTATGATGATATAAAATTTTGTCTTGAACATGGATCAGGTCCCCATCACCTGGATTCCACAAAAAGAAGCGAACTAAGATTAAAATCTGCTTCTTTTTAGCTGATTAATGGTATTCTATTTCATCAAAATTTTGATGGAGTACTAATGCACTGTCTTGAGAAAGATGAAGCAGAAAAGGTCTTATTGGAATTTCACACAGGAGAAGTTGGTGGGCATTTTGGTGGAGATACCACTGCCCATAAAGTATTAAGAGAAGTTTATTACTGGCCTACCCTTTTTAAAGACGGTCATGCTTTGTGTCGCAAGTGTGTAATTTGTCAAAAAGCATCTGGACGGATACAGAAACCAACCTTCCCTTTGCAACGAGTTTCAGTAGACTCCCCTTTTCAGCAATGGGGTCTAGATATTATAGGCCCAGTCAATCCTCCATCCTCACAACAACATAAGTATATCATAACAACCACAGATTACTTCACTAGGTGGTCCGAGGTTGCCCCATTAAAAGCTGTAAATACCATCCAGGTAATATCTTTCTTGAATTCAAATATTATTACTCGTTTCAGTGTCCCTGAATGCCTGGTATTTGATAATGCTTCTTATTTTTCGTCTCTTGAGATGAGTGATTTCGCTATAGAAAAAGGAATTAAATTAAAGTATTCTACCAGCTACTACCCCCAAGGCAACGAATTGGCAGAATCGACTAATAAAAATCCGATCAAAATTGTCAAGAGAACGGTCTCTGAAAACCATAAAAATTGGCATAACGCACTGTTAAACGCAATCTGGGGTGATAGAGTAACTCCTAACACTGTTTTGGGTAACTCACCTTTCTTTCTCATTTACGACAGAGAGGTGATTCTTCCACCACATGTCCTCCTTCCCTCTCTACAGCTATCGCAGAAAGTACAAGAACAGGACTGTCCCCCTTTGGAGAATCGGATTAATGCTTTGTTAAAATTAGAAGAAGTGAGGGCTCAAGCGAAACAGAAATTGGATCAACATCAACTCATTGTTAAAAACTGGTTTGATTCCAATTCTTCCTCTGACAATAATTTTGAGGTAGGTGACCTTGTCCTAAAATGGGACAAACCGCATGAGGGAAAAGGAGATCATACAAAGTTTCAGAACTTGTGGCTAGGACCATTCTTAATTGCTGAGAAATTAGGTCCCAGTTCCTTCCAATTATAGAATTTAGAGGGACAGCCAGATACCTATCTAGTGAATGGCCAAGCTCTAAAAAGGTACTTCGCCTGATGACACTCCCATCTACACTGTGTAAATATTTTTGTTTTGCATGTTGTTTGTTTTTCTTTGCTAGTTTGTTTTGATTTTTCCCTTATGCTTACCAGTTTTTATTTTTGATATGCACATGTCTGCACCATGGGCTAGTTCAAACAAAGAGAACAAAAAAAATTCCCCTCTAAAAATGACTACTGAAGGTTGTTTAAGCATCAATTATGATATTTTTCTGAAGTTTGCAGCCATGTTAAAGAAAACTTGTTGTTTGAAAAGTGTTTCTTGATTTCAATCTGTAACTGAAGTTACTCACGATCATCCATAAAAATTATTATTACGTTATCCCTATTCCTTAAGAGAACAACTCAGAGATATCTCCCTGCTCTCGAAAGTCAGTTTTATTAACAGACTAATTCTAGATCTTAATGAAGGACAACTAAGAAAATTCTTCAAGATCTGCAATTTACTAAGATGTGTCCAAAAACCAGGATTTTCAGTGTCACCCCGCTCTATTAAAAAATCTTTAAAACAAAATAAACCTTCAGAGAGCTGTGGGAAGTGCTTGTAAACCCGCTGGGATACTGAACAGGTCTGTTGGTAATGGGTAAATGCATGTATGACGCCAAGATAACTTCGTCGAAGTACTGAATAGGCCCGCTGGCAACGAAGCAATGTCAGGTATATGAAAATTCTCAGATATGGACTCTTTTGACCTTAAATGTCCTTCGTTTTGATCTAGAACTTCTTGGCATGATACATATATCAGAGTGGGTAAAATGACATCCCTGTTGAGGCTATGGACGCCTGTTGGCAACAACGACCCTGTCAACAATATTGAAGATTTTAACTTTAATATCGTGACTCTCTTTTGTTAAGATTGTCATTAGTTTTCATCTTTTAAAATAATAGTAATCTGAAACTGGAATGTTTTATAATTGATAATGATGTTCAGACATCTTTTTGGTTGTTTTCAATTTGAAGTTTTTTCTGAATATCTTAATCTGAACTCGTTCATTCTGCAGAGATAACTGCTTCTCTCAGCGTGTCACCATTGTTGACAGTAATAATGTAATTTCTATTTGTTTATAAGCTTCCTAACATAGGGTCTTTAAATTCTCATTAATCGTCATAAGGAACAACACTTATTATTTGTCGCCTTTTACATACCTTCCTTTCGATTTTAAGTTTTCATGACTGTAAGCATGAAAACTTGTAGCTCGAATTCACACTTGAGTTCGATTTTTTATCAAAAGGAAAACTATTCACATTAGTCTGTTATCGAATTGTTGTCTTTTGCTATAAACTTGATGGTTTTCCTAGTTTATAACTCCTTGGTCCTAGTCATGCCTTGGTTACATAAGTATAAAACCTCCACTCATTTAACATTCAATTAATGTCAATGGGGTTTTGATTCATAAAATTTTTAATGGTTCAATGTTTATTTGATACATTAATCTTTGTGATCAAGTCATGGATATGTGTACTGTTGTTTTCAACTGTTCTGATCCTTATGCGTACCAATATGCCACGATGTCATTTTGAGGTACATCGTGGTATTATTTCTCTGAATGGCCTCGGGCCTCACGATCTCTCTACCAAACATGGTGATTAATGCTCCTGCCTACCATTTCGAACTGTCTTTGCATTGCATTGAGGAAACTTGGGGCTATGGCTCTGTGTTTTTTCTAACAAACCCTACCTCCGATTCCCGTGTTGATTACCTTCTGTTAGCCATAGCTCCTGTGGTGAGGATTGAGCCCAATGGAATCCAGACCTTGTTATCATTTGACAATGCCAGAGATGACTTAGAAAGGAATGACTGGCGTGTGTTTATTGAAAAGTTCGAGGGTTTTAATCTAAGAGTTTCTCAAGAATTCGCGTTGACATTTGACGTTTGCAGAGAAAAAATAGGAGACGTCCAGCTTGAGGTAAATGAAGATTTTATAAGCCAAGCTATCGATTTACCAGCTGTGGGGAAAAAGTGGTTCAAGAACTCAAAGGTTGAAGATGTTCCCTAGTCATTGTTGTTCACCTCAAGGAGAATTACCAGCTACGACCGAGGTATGCCTGTCTCAGCTTTAAAACCTAGATGGCATGATCTGTTAGCTATTGTAAAACAGTTCGTTACCTGTGAGGGAAGATTTGGGTTGGTTTTCTTGTATCACTTGCGATTGCTTACGATATTTATCGATTTCCCCCTAAACATGCCCTATTTCCTCCTTCGAAGTCTATACAAGATGGGAAAGTGGTTTAAGAGACAGAAGTATGATTCTAGTTTGTTTCACCATTGTTTAACCAATATTATTGTTATACATCAGTTGAAATTAAACAACGATTGCTGGGATGCTTTTCTGTTATGAAATGGCTTTGGTAGTAGTGAGTTGGGACAGGTTCACAAGCCTGTCATCATAGAAACCCTTGTAAAACCTATCATCTCTCCTCCTTCGCTCATGCCCTGTGATCCTATCTCTGATTTGGAACCCCCGACCTACCCTGATTCTACCCTACCTGACGCTCAACCGGATTCGCATCCTAAGGGTTGTGTTAAGACTGTTAAAAAATCCACAGGGAAAAAGTGTAAAGGCAGGGTTGATGTCAATTATAAGAGTAAAAGGGCCACTCGTTGGGTTTCACAGTGTGCTCGAAACAAACCCTAGCCCTGTGCAGACAAAAACACAATTGTGGTAAGTGAGGATTCAGATTCGGAAATTGAAAGGTTCTTGGCCGAAGAGTATCCATATTCATATGGACTTTGCCCTGACAGACCCTACGATTATGTCACGAACCTACCACCATGTCTAAAGGACAATCCTCTCTTTCCTGGAATCAAACTCAGTGATGAACCTACAGGTCAAATGGATGATTCCCCACCGATTAATACTATCAATACCGATACACAGTCTTTGCAGCCGCACTATAATGAATGTTGATCCTCGATCGACAGGTATTACAAGGACGTGCCTTTACTGAAGTCTCGGCTTAAATCCTTGGAAGACCAAGTGGATTCTCTAACGAAGGAGAATAGAAGACTCCAATCCATAGCTCAAACCAAAGACAAACACCAAAAAAACACAGGGTTTGTTGTTTTTAAGAACGTGGAAGCAACGACTGCAATAGTAAATTCAAAGATTGTTTGATTACTTTGAATCCCTTAATTTGAGGTATGATCCTTTTAAAAGTTTAGTTTGATTCTGTCCTTCTCAATTTAGCATACATGATTTGTTTGCAAATATTACTTTTTAGTTTGTTTTGATTGATTGAATAAAATATGATTCTAGTTATAATTATAACTAGCTACAGAATCGTGAGATTCTGTAGCTAGTTACAAAAAATAGAATTACTTGTTTTGATAACTGAAAATACATCTGAAATATTTTATTTTTATTTGTTTTCAGGAACCTATGATTTCTAAGGAGATTTGAATCACTGTTGGCATCTCTCATCCATACTGTCTTTATGTTTTTAGCAAATAGAATAGGCTGTTAGTTTTGATATCAAGTAAAATCTGGGAGGTTGCATCCCCCACATTTTTTGGAACAGATTGTATGTTATCAATAGGAAACATTTTGTTCCTGGAACCTATATAATGATGTCATTTTGTAAACTTGAAATCATTTATGCCTGGGGCAAAAACTATGGATTTATGATTCACAGACTTGAATAGAATATGATATTTGCATAGCTTTAGCTTCTCTATATCGTGTTTTTTATTCAAGTTATGATTATTTCGATTTGTAATTAGATTGTGATCGCTTTATCTATCGTGGTTTATTGTAGATTGATATCATAAAATTTATATGATATCCATGTTTTATGTCCTATATTTAACATACAGTAATTATTGTGTTCAAACTTGAGATTAGGAGATTTATCTTCATCATTTGTTGAATATTTATAAACAAGTTTTCACAGCAGGATTTATCTTAATGTGGCCACTTGTGAAATTATAAGATTGTTGTTGTTATATCTCTTTTATGTTCTATCATTCGCATTCAATCAATACTGCTTCACATTTACAAGAAGCATGTGTAGGACCTATTGCGGGTTTGCCTCATCAAACAACAAGATTGGATGCTATACGCAGGACGAATATCAGATGCAATTACGGGTTAGTTTGTTAGTTTTATTTCATTAGTTTAATACAGAAATTTCCTGCAGTCTAAACATATTCTACTGTTTGTTATCTTTGTTTTCGATTAGATAGTTTGTTATTTCATTTCTTTTTTATAAACATTATAAAAAATAAATCGAAAAAGATTGAATGATTGCTTTGTTGTTGTTTAATAAATCAATCCATATTCGATTTTCGTAGATTTAGATTAAAATTTGCATTCTATAAATGTTATACATATATTTGAAATAATTCATTTGTATATATTATACATATAATAAGTAGACTTATGTTGTAAATATTAGTTAGTAAACTGTAAATATATATTAGATTTGTATATAATTTTCAGTCAGTGTTATTCATTAAGTTATTTTACTTTCTTTAGTTTTGTTTTTTCGCTTTCTTTAGGACTTAGATCGGCCAACGGAGCTGCTAAACCCATCGTAGTGGATTAATCCAAACATCTTGGGTTAATTAGACAACCCCGGACCCGATTCACTCCTCTAGTTGACGAGTGGTCAATTTTGCCCGTCAGCAAATACTTAACCGCATGAAGCTTTAAAGTCCTATCTTTTGATGGAAATAGTTCACTCGGGCATTTTAGAGTCAGTAGGTAGGATACTATGTTTATGTACCATTCTGATGATACAAACTTCTCCTTGATCTTAATTTCATTTGGTCATTCATCAAGCTCGTTTATGTTCATGTCTTCCTCACATTCCTCTAGGCAGTTTATATCTAGAGCTCTGAGATTTGATTCAGCCAAAAGTTTGGCCAGGCCTTGTCCCTTTATCAGTTTAGTAGGTTTGATTTCCAGGTCAAATTCTTGAATCTTGGCAAGCCATCATCCTTTTTTCCTATCATTGTCTGCTTGTACCAAAATATATTTCATAGAACTTGTAGGTAAGTACACGATTATCTTGGAGTGTAATACATATGTTCTAAATGTCTTCAGTGCTTTTACCATGGCGTACGCTTGTTTTTCTATTATATCATATTTAATTTCTGCGTCTCTAAGGCTCTTGCTGAAAAAGGCGATCGGCTGTTCGAAACCCTCTCCGTTTTTTTGGAGGAGCACCGCAGCAATCATGTGTTCGGAGGCAAACGAGAAAAATAAGAAATTCTCTTAGATAATCGAGACTTGCCAATATAGGTGCCTCGGCTATGACTTTCTTAATGTGTGTGAACGACACTTTGGCCTCTATTGTCCACTTTACTTCGTTGTTCTTTTTCAGCATATTTGTGATCAATTTTACAATTTCAGCGAAATTTGGGATAAATCTTCGCAAAAAAATTATTTTTCCTAAGAAAGATTGAATTTCTTTTACATTTCTAGGAATGATTATAGTGTCTATCGCTTCAACCCTCTTAGGATCAATCTTAATTCCATCCTTAGATACAACATGACCCAAAATTTTACCTTCTTGCATGGCGAAGTGTGATTTCTTGGGGTTTAAGGACAGACCAAACCTGCGGCATTTTTCAAATGTTTGTTTAATATGTACCAAATGTTCTTCGTCGAATTTGGAGAAAACCGTTAAATCATCAAGATAGATGACTACAAACTTATCCCTCTCTCCGATGAAAGCGATGTCCATAGTGTGTTGGAATGTGGCTCCTGCATTCATCAAAACGAAAGGCATTTTATCATACATGAACGTACCCCAAGGGGAAGTAAAAGATGTTTTTTCTTTATCTTGTTCGTTCATGGAAATTTGATTATATCCAGAGAAACCGTCAATCATAGACATTCTAGCACGTGATCCATTTTAGGTAACGGATAGTTGTCTTTAAGGGAGGACTTATTTAGATTTCTGAAATCCACACACAGTCTATTTTCCCCACTCTTTTTTCTGACCGGGACCAAGTTTTCCACCCAATCGAAATATCTCAGAGGTACTATAAATTTTTCCTCTAAAAGTTTCTTCACTTCTCTCTCGACCACAGGCAATAAAATGGGGTTGATCTGCCTAAGATTTTGTCTAAAGGGTTTGACCCTAGGTTTTAGAGGTATCTTGTGATCGATCACAGTAGTGTCGTAGGTTCTTAACTCATCGTAAGACCAGGCGAAAACATCTTTAAATTGTCTGAGTAGGTCCTTATACTTGCCTTTTATTTTAGGGGGGGGAGTTTAGATATTTTAACCATCCTGGACTCTTCTTTGGTTCTTATGTCATAGTATTCAACCTCTTTTGATTGGGGTTGTAAGGTGGCTTATACAGGTATGTCGTTTTGATCAAACAGTCTTTCTAGAGGGATCAGTCCTTTCGGAATTTGGTTATTTTTTAGGACCAGCATGCGATGATTTGCGATTTTGTCTTGAAAATATTGAGGGTCCTCTTCTTCTTGCATGATCCATATATGGTCATTTTGATTTTCTTGATCTGCATGAGTTTCAGAAAATTCACCTACTGCTTCAAGAAACTTCTTAATTTGTTCATCTTCCTCAAAAACCTACCAGTGCTAGATATTATCCGGTATAGATGGCCTGTGTCTTATCTCTATGTGATATTTCAATTTAAAGGTTGTAGGAGGAGTGAAAGTTGAAGTTGTTTTAGCTAATGCATCAACCTGTAAGTTTTCTATGCGTGGGACGAAGTGGACATTTACAGACGAGAAAATTTTTTCCATCAGATCCCAGGCACAATTTATGTATGATTTTAATCTGGGATGCTTGGCTCGGTATTGCCGATTTATTTGTTTGACTATCAACTCCGCATCTCTGTATACCTCTAGGTTTTTTATTTTTAGCCTCCTGGCAACCTTTAATCCTAAGACCAAGGCTTCGTATTCACATACATTGTTAGTATAATCTATATCCCATTGTAGTCTATAAGAAAAAGGGACAACAAACCTTTCTTCAGGTGCCACAAAAAGCACTCCTACACTAGCCCCTTCTCAAGACAAGGCACCATCAAAAAACATTTTCTAGATACCGGTGCTACACATATCCTCGGTCATGTAACCTGAATCTTCATGCTCTATATCATTTTCCTCTGTGCAACCATCTAAAGCATCATCAAAAGATAAGATAAAATTTCCTAAATCTTGATCCGCAATGTAAATAGGGAAATTGTTCGGATTTTGGGGGTCACTTACTGTATATTCTAACCTCGTATCCTTGTACAACCGAGTAGATTTCCCACCAAACACAGGAATCGTGGTGTACGTCATATCCAGTTGAAGAGAACCCCCCAGCATGGCTCCCCATGACCTAGACAACAGTAAGCCGTACTTGGGGGGAATATCAGCAATGACCACATCCATCAAGATGCTCTTAACTGGGACCTGTTCCAGGGTGACTACTAAATCCTTTATCATTCCCATACACTTAACTTCTCTCAAATCAAATGAGTAAAGATCTCCGTAAGGTCTGGTGATCTGGAGACCCAATCTATCCATGATAATTTTAGGCATCACGTTATGTGAGGCTCCAGAGTCTAGCATGCAATTATGTAGCAGTTGATCATACATGTTTAAGGTGATATAAAAGGGAGCAACAGTGTATTTGGCTCCTTCAAAATGTGGACCAAAAGTGATGTTGGGCTTATCATCTTCCAGGTTCAAAACGTCAGATTGGCTTTCTAGCTCTGAAACGCCTATCACTTTGGTAATCTGCTTTCGATAACTTGGGTTTTTTTCTAACTCTACCAGAGGAATTGGTATCTTAATTTTATTTATCTTGTTTTCGAAACTGAAAACTCCGCTCACCTTATATGCTTCTCTAGTTGGGACTTTCGAATCCTTCTTTTCCAACTTATTTGTCTGGACTGCCTTATTACTCATGATCTTGGTTAAAGGTGTGTTTGTATTAGCTTCTTCGGTTTCGTGTGTTTTAGTCTCAACCTTTTTCATTTCGGGTTCTTGCGTGTTTACTACTTTCACTTAGTTGTTAGGTAACATAGTTTCTTCTGGGGTAGGCTCATAAGTTTGACCTCTTGGGAGAATTCTCTTAGGTTGAGTAGTTGAAATAGGCTTACCCTTAGATCTCAAGTTATACCTAGGTTGGACCTCAGCCATTATCATACCGGTTTCTTCTTGATAACTACAAGGGTCAGTATAATCTCTTTCTTCACCCTCAATAGACGATTGTTGAGTGTTTAGAGATTTTTCATAATTCTTTCTAGTCATATAAGGTTGTGTGCAGTCATCACCCAAGTTCGTGACATCATCATCTAAATCTCCGAAATCTTGGAGATCATTCACTCCTATAAAATTTTCGTTCTTTAGGGGAGTTTGTATTTTCTGATCTTCATTTTTTATTTGTCTTTGCTGATTTGGGGGATTGGGATTCTTCCTAAAATACTTTTTGGCAAAAGAATCGGCTTTGGCCTATTCTAGCTCCATTCTGGATATCTTATTAGACAACTATGTAATTACCCTGGCCATATCGTCTACTTTGTCATCTGTGTATCTGTTAGACACTGATGGCCCTGCTTGTTCTCTAAAGCGCCTAGTTTCTCGGTTTCTCGCTTCTACTTTAGCTTTTAACTTACCAGAAGCCATCATATCTAACTCAATTTCTACAGCGTCATCTTGCATTCAGTTTAGAGTAGCTCCCTTTCTTTCTCGGAAAAGAAGTGCAAAATCTGGTTCGAAAGCCCCCGCAAAAGTTACTTTGGTTACGGGTTAGGATGGTTTAACCTCGGCTGGGATTTTTTTATACAACTTGTTGAATCTTTGAATAAACTCCATAACTGTTTCTGAATTCCTTTTTCTTAAAGACCCAAACTCGGTTAAATAGTATAGGTGGTCCTTTATTTCACCCCATTGTCTAAGGAAAGCATCTTCCAAGGCATTGTAGGACAAGATAGATCCTGCAGGTAGACTCTGAAACCAAGTTCGAACATGACCTTCGAAGGTTTGGACGAAAAGCCTCGAATACGCATCTTCATGTTCGAGACCTAGGATGTCTGCGAATTGATCAAAGAAATTTATGTGTTCGGCTGCGGTCAGATCTCCTTCCCCAGTGAATTTTGGCAAATTTATTATATAATTTTTGGGATGGTCGTGCAAAGGAATGGGCAATACCAAAGGAGCGTATCTTGCTACCACTTTAGCAAACACTCTGGGAGGGGGGGTAGGCCCTTGGCCTCCAGATCCTCCCCCGGGAGCACCTCCACCTCCTCCTCCGACAACCCCTCCACCTCCCCCTCTGGAAGCTTCCATCGTTATTAGTGGAAAATTGTAAAGGGGGTTTTGGAAGATTAAAAGTGAATCTTTACTCTCTTCACGGGGCCAAAAATCTGAGGATCACTGATAAGGGATGCGAGGGCTTGGATCTTTGGACTTGCAAGAGATGTAGTTAGGAGAACCAACGGGTGTGGAAACTGGATGTGTGAAATATTCTTTCAGATTGTGTGAGGTCACGAAATTCAACTGAAGGGTCGATGATATATCGACAGTAGATAAATTTTCTACAGGACTTTTTCCTTTATGTTCTACAGAGGTTATCAGACAGGTTTCACTTCTAACTTCAAAGTAGTTTGATGTTATATCCTTAGTGTCAAAAAGAGGGCTGCATGAAGTTGAAGGTTCAGAAGAACTCTTGGTCTTCCGTTGTGGGTATTTTAGCCGATAGACTACAGGGGTCGGCTTAAGAGAGCCTCTCGCCATTAAAATCTTCTCAGGATCAGTAACAGGTGTGGTTTGTTTACCATCCAGGTTTTGCCTAGTATTCCTTCGTTCAGATGCCATCTTATTAATCATGGAGTCACCAAGTGAAAGATTGAAAAGCCTTTAAAAGGTGTGCACTCTTTGTTCACTATCAAAGGGTGGAACTTTCAACAAAAAATGTCGTTTTCCCAGGGAAAAAGATTTCGTAACTTCGGTCCCCGGAACAGTGCCAAAAAGATGTTGTTCCAGAGTCTGTACTTAAGGCTTAGAAGTACAGTGTCTAGGCATCCTAAAGTGAGTAAGGGGTAGAGAAGGAAGAAATGTCAACCTTCAGCAAGGGAAGCTAGGGCTGATTTCTGGGTTGTTGTCTATCCTCCAAATGTTCCTGGATGTTTATGTCCCTTTCAATCGTTTCCCACGAACATTCCAGTTCTACCCAGGTAGTGGTTGTTTTAAGAATAGTATCAAAAAGATTCAAGGCAATATGTGTTTGATCTGGTAGTCCGGGTTCAATATTAGGTTGTCTTGTCACAGGGACAGTCATAGAGGAACAAAATGATAAGAAAATCTCAAAGAATTTTTTTAGATGTTGTCTCGATTTCGGTCGTATAAAGGAGAGTTATAGCTCCGATGGTGAAAACAGGATGCAAACCAAAGGACCTTTCCCGTAACTGAGTTATATTTTAATGATGTGTATGAGTTGTAATAAAAACATTAAACTGTCTATCATGTAAGGCTCCTATCAAGGGACAATCTCACTTATAAACAGAAGAAGAAAAAAGATAATGAAATAACCTGATGAAGAATAAAATATATATAGAAATCTAAAATGTTCATTGGTCTTATACCTGCTGATAGCCGGTACAGAGGAAAAATGGTAAATAATATAGAAAACTAAAATTTATTCACTGTAGTAGAGGTTGTACTAAATTATAGCGAAACATTCATCAGATACATATATGAAATGAAATAAAATATGAAATATAAGGAAACAAATGTTGGTTGTGGAGCCTGATTATTTTCCTGATTTAGAGGTCTTTTACTTTCAGTCGTGTTTATACCCCATGAAGTATTTACACCCCATAAGTATGTACACTCTTCGACGTGGGGGAGTGCAGAGGGGGGGTACCCCCTCCGCGGGGTCCGGGGGGGCTATCCCCCCGGCTGGGGGGTCTGGGGGCAAGAGGGCCCCCAGCGGGGGTTTGGGGGCAACGTCCCCCAAAGAAAAAATTGCCTTGTAAAATTATATTGTAATTTCATTGTAAATCTAGACTGTTCATTATAAGGTCATAGATCTAACGATAGAGATTATGTTAGGGTTTTTTTACCTAGAAGAGAACCCTCTTTTATGAGGGAAATGTATTGTGGCTATGTATGTTGGCGAGTATTGTATTCTGAGAGAGGAAACTGTGAGAGAAAGAAGAGGAAGTTACAACGGGTTTTGTTGTAGGTTGTATCCCTTCATTTTGCTGGATAATAATAAAGAAAGGACCTGGCAATTTCTCTGGTGGACGTAGCCCACACTGGGTGAACCACGTAAATCTGTGTCTCTCTTGTATTGTGTATCTTCTGTGTTTTGTTTCCGCATTTGTTTTATTTTATTGCTTCGCGGTCCTATTTTTCTAACAACAAACTCATAACACAGTCGTGATGGAATCGAGAATATTTGGATTTTCTTTATATTAACTCTCGAGGGAGAAAAATCTCTATTACAATCGACCCAAAAAGGTCCAGCCCTTGTTCCTTCCTTCTATTGTATATTTATACAAATTTACATATGATGGAATCCCAATCATTCCAAGATTTTTAGTTACAACGAGAAGGAGATCAATCGTTTCATTTCTTTATCCTATATTTTTATTTGGTACCAGAAGCCTTCCCTCTCGCATGCTCGATACAAGTGACACATTTTTCTACCAGTCGAGATATCAACCTTGAAGGTTTCTCTTGACAATTGGCCTAAAAAATGTAACAATCTCTGACTAATTGTGGCAACCTTTCTTCCATCTGTCGATCTAGGGTGTCAATAGCACACAATTGCACACTTGGTTTAATAATCCATTTATCTATTTGAACTATGTCTGCCAGAGTTACTTGTGAGACTTCGGCTGAATCTCTTTCTTCTTTATCATTTATATCAAGCGAGAGTTTCGCCATATTCATTTGGCTCAGTGTCTTAGCATTACTCTCACTATCAATTCTTAAGAGATTCCCATCTATAGAACCGAAAACCTCTTCACAGGATTTCCTTACCTTCTTGGCCTACAATTTGCCTTCTAATATGCAACATTCCCATTCTTTCAATAAAATATTACCTCGGGTCTGTTCTGAAATGGAAAACTTAGAACTTTTTCCCGATTCCCTATTTGTTGTAGCTATTACAGCCTCTTGAAATGCGACCTGAGCTGCTCCAGCTTCTCTCTCTCTGACAGAAAATTTTTCTAATACTTGATCAATAAAAAGACAATTGCCCTGAATCGTCTCTACCTTGACAAGTAAACTTCGTTGGCTTGCAAAAACCCTGCTCTGAATCTCCATAGCCTGGGACTGGAATATCTTGATATTTATAACTTGGCTTTCGGTAAACTGTAATCTAACCTGTAGTTGCCCTATCAAGTCTCTTTGTTGGCCTACCTGTATTTGACTGGTCTTAGCTACCAGCTCTGTTTGTTCGAGCTTAGCTTTGAGCAGCTCAATTTCCTTTTTATCGGCCATCCTTGCTTGTTCTATTCCTGTGTTTGCATGGTCTTTAGTAGCTTCTTCTACTGTGCCTAGTTTAGCTTCTAAGGTTTTGATGAGGCGATTTTTTTGCTTCAGATGATTTTTCAAAACCCCGACTGAAAATTGGTTTGTCGTAGCATACGCCCCTAATGTTCCGGCTATTTCTGTCACGAATTATTCTTTCTTCATATCTTTCCCATCAGTTAACACCTTGAACTTCTTAGTCATTGATCCCTCTTCATGATAGAATTCTCTTTTTACCACGACTTTTCTCTTTTTATCAAAAAAGAACTCATTTGGTGGAAGCTCTTCCATCCTTATAGGTCTCAATTCTTCATTTTAAACCCACCCTGCATCTATGTTCCCCTTAGTTGACTGTAAGGAAGTAATGGAGGCGATGGGATCTCTAATTTTCTTAGTTGATTGGCCTGGAGTGGCAACTGGAGTCTTCTTTCTCGGTAGATCGAGAGTTTTCATTTCTGGTTTCGGGCTCCTAGTTTGCTCTTCCCTGTCCTGGTGTTCTTCTTGTCTAGGTGTTGAATGTTTTGAGCCTTCAGCTTATTTTTGTTTCTCCTCTGCTATTCTTGGATTCTCGCCCCACAATATTGGGGGAAGACAACTCCGTCGATGTTCTTGGAATTTTAAAACATCAGCCCTTTCCTTAGGCACCAGGGCTTGTATCCGAACCAAAACCTCGGCATAAGATTTCGTGCCTCGAAAAATGTCATCCGAGGGGGAATTTTCGTGCTCAATCCTTTTAAGCCCGCAATTGGCTAAGTGGTTACTTACGATCCTATGTGGATCATGCTTCTTGAATTCAACATGAACCAATTTCAGGTCTTCCAGGGTTGCTGCCTCAGCTTTAGCATGCCCGAAATATAACAAAGAATAGGAATTTAAATGAATAGGAAAAGGTGGCCATACCTTCTTAGAATATCCCTTAAGTTCCTTACTTACGCCACCGATTACGGTTTTCCTGGAAATATCACGACAAGCCAGTGTATCGGGTATGAATAGTGGTAAGGCATTCGGAGGAACAGAAGTGTTGAAAACCCTGAGATATGAAAATTATGCTTCCACGTACCAATCAGCTATACTGCTCATATTTACTGCGATACTATCTGAGATCCTAGGTGGTGGGTGGCCGAAGATAGTGACATGCAGTGGTACCATTACCCAGTTAAATATTTCATACACAAAATCTGATCCTTTGTCTTCCCATAGCTTTGAATGGTAGACGTGGATGGGCTCAACCTCCGATGGAGTCCAGCTCCAACTCATTAAGGGAAAAGGCGTCAGAAAACACACGGCGTCCATGATATACGCGGACATAAAGAATGAAGCAATATTTCTGATCTCCTTCTGCGCTCGATACTTTGTAACTCGACTGGTCAAACTATCAGACATTAGTTTAGCCCAGTCGAAGGAACAACCTTCGATGACCATGTGAATTAGAGGCACCCACTAAAGAAAAAAATGTGTGGTGTCCTCTCTCCCATATAATCTGCAAATCATCATAGCAATATATTTGAACTGTGGTTCCAGAGAATCTATTGAATATATACCATTATTGTCCACCTTGAACTTCGCAGGGTGTGAAACCCAATCTTTGATTAAACCAGACATAGTCTTGTCATATTGCACACATTCCTTCTGTTTAAAATTCTCCAGGAATTCGCCATTGTAAACAAAGTCTGACACAGCTAGGAACTTGTACATAGCCTACAATTGTTCAGGTCTGAAAGTCCCAATGGTGACCCCCTGCTCATTGACGATGGTTCTGGTTGGTATATATACATGATCTAATGCCCACCGGATCATATCGTAGTAAGGGAGCAGACGTGGCGTAGCCGCTACTTTATGCATTTGAGCCTGGACGACAATCTTATACTTGGTGATCAGGTCATCTTTTTCATTTTCACTGGAATCATCCGAAACATCTACCAATTCAGACTGTAGAACCTCAGAAATATATGACCAGGTCCTGACAGAGTCGACACTCATGAAAAGTTGGCTCTGCGTAGAATAGAAATGAAATTTGAGACAACAAATAAAAGATCTGTGTCTTCAATTATTTAAAACTAGGTCGTCCTTAGGAACAGAACGATCAAATCGTTCTTAAATATAAATTTAGCAATAAAAACCAAACCCTTACTTGTCAATTCGCCTCATTTCTAATTAATGTCATAAATTTTGACAGTTCGTAATGCAAGTTGGTGCAAAGAAAGTTTAAAATTGCCTCGGAGACTGTGCATATTAATTTTTGTGTTAGAACACTAGCAATGCTGGATTAACTTAATTAATCAGGACTTTTTGAATGTTAATTAATCTTTCGACATTCGCCTCATCGGGAGATTTCACTTTAACCCTTTAAACCTCTAAAACCTGAGGTTGCGATAATTAGCTTTGGTTAATAAAAAAACGTAACCATGATTAGGTGTTTAATTAATTACGTTTCTATTTTTATTCCGACTTCACGACTCAGGGATTTGAAGGTATAACTTTTGAGGGAAAATACGTCGAGTTGTGAATTCCCGACAGAGCTTAACCACGGCTAAACTTTTTACCTTTAACACTAACCCGGGTTACTAAAACAAGAATCTCGCAGTTTTGGCTATCGGGGTTATGATGGTAAGACTTTGGGAGCTAGAAAACGCCGAGACACGAAATCCCAATGATGCTTGACTATGGTTTAGAGTATTTTTACTCTGGGTAATGATCTGGGTAAAAATTTTAAAACCAGTTCGTCGTTTCGCCCCTTGGGACTTGTAAACTATGTGATCTATAACTTCCGACATGCGACATCCTGAGGTAAAAAGGAGAGACTCATTTAAACGATTAAAAGAAAATAAATCATGCCTTAAGAGTATGATAGCCATCGCTGCTTGCGTGATGAGACTCCTGAGAATTTGGGGAAAATAAAAGAGAATACCAAAACCAGCTTTCGACTTCAAGCGTTAGGATATAAAATTTAAAAAAGGATAAGAAAAACAAAGGCGGCTCCAACACAATAATTCTATCATGAACCTTGAGGGTTCAGTTGTTTCATTTACCTCGAAAGTGAATAATTTCCTTTCTACATGATGCATATTTTCTTAGATCCTTTTCACTTCTTGAGTTGTGGCTTGGAACCATGAGCTCAGATTCACTAGACATTTATTTATCTTAAGAAAATCAATTTGGTTCATTTCCTGAATGGATGTTAGAGTTTCTTCCTTGTTCTTTCTGGAATTTTGTTGGTTCATTTCAATATCAATTTTCCCTAGGGCTTCTGAGATATTAATTTCCTCATAATCGATTAGCTTCTTTTCTAGTGATGAAAACACTTCCAAGCAAGCATCCTTTACCTCTCTGGATAATATTTTTCTCTCTGCCAAATTTGTTTCCCAGGCCTTTAGGGCCATATCACCTCTTAATTGTTTAGAAGGAGAGAGAAGATGAAAATCAAGACATTATTTTTATGCACCAATATGATGGCTTCTTGAAACTTAGCTTGGGATGAGTGGGCTTCTATTTCCTTGACACAGATTTCCTTCAGAGAGAGCTCTACTGCCTGGTAGCACTTTTGGATGGCATCTACCTTTAGAAAAAGTTCATGTTGAGCAATTTCTAACTTCTCATTTATTTCCAGTGCTTGAGTTTGGAAGGCCGAAATATCTATCGAGGTACCTTTGGTTAAGTCCAATCTAGCTTGTAATTGTTATATCAATTCATCACGATGAGTGACCAATCCTCAGTTGGTCTATGAACTCTGATGGAGCTCCTCGAGGTTGGCCTGAAGTTGTTGGATTTGTTGTCGATCATGAGCTCTGATTTTATCAAAGTCTTGGCTCATCTTGTTCCTGATAGTCTATTCCATGGCATGTATTTGACTTTGCAAGTGCTCTACCAATAGGCACTTATGTCACAGTTGTTCGACCAAATTATCCACAGAGCATTGATTGGCAGTGGAAAAAGCACCTAATGAACCTGCAACTTCTTTTGTGAATTCTGGATCATCTCGATCATTCCTGTCATACACCATTCTCTACCTCTTAGTTATCACTCCATATTTCTGGTGTGATTCCCTTTTCACGATGGCCTTTCGTTTCTTACTAAAGAAGAAATTTGAAGGAGGCATCTCTTTTGGAGAGATGGGGGTAAGATCACTTACAAAAACAATTTTAGAATTAGGATTCCCGGAGCTGGATTGCAGAGGGGTAAGAAATGTAATGGGAGTAGCAATCTCTATGGACTGTTGATGATTTGTTGTATTTGAGGTGCTAGCAAGAGTAGCTGGCGTCGAAGGAGGCATATGCGGTCCCTGCTTCAGGTAAGATTTGACTTTCAATAGTGCCTGGGGGCTTAGCTAGCCTGACAATGATGCTTCTAATTATAGTGTTAACTCCTCTGAGCTCTTCGGGATTTCCTCAACTTTATGTTTACTAGAGTGACTTGATTCAGAACTTGTAGGAATAGTTTCCTAAGAAGGAGGAGTGGCCATTTGTTCTCCTTATAGTACCTTTGGTAGACTACTTCACCTGTGTTTTTGAAAGCGGATAAAGCCAACTTGTTGATCTGGGGGCAAGGTTTGGAATCTTCCTTGAACTTCCTCATAAGATCTAACCCCTCTAAATATTTTTTCATATGGGGAGTTATCATGCATATATCGCTTCATATTGAACTAGGCCAGGTGGTTTTCCACTGTCTCACGTGGATCATGTATTTTTAACTTGATGTCAACCAATTTGACATCCTCTAGAGTTGTAGCCTCCACTATGGAATGACCGAAATCCAGTTGAAAACATGCCAACCTGAATAGGGAAAGTCAGCCATACCTTTTTCTTTGTTGCCTTCATCTCCTTGTTGATGCCTCTTGCCAATGTCTCGTAGGTGACTTCTCTGCATACCAGTCAGTCCAGTAAAAATCGTGGGAGAGAATGAGGAGGACCCGAGCACCCAAAAACCCTGATGTAGGATAAGTTCTCCTCAATAAACCAATCTACTACTTTACCCAGGTTTCCCATAATCTTGTCTGAAATCCGGGGAGGTGTTGACCATACATGGCTATATGAACAGGAACCACAACATTGTGGTAGATTTCATAAAATAAATCCTTGGCTTTCTCTTCCCATAACTTGGAATGGTATAAATGAATGGGCTCGATACTGGTCGGGGTCCAGCTCCAATTCATCAATGGAAAAGGTGTCATGGAACAGATGGTGTCCATGATATATGTCGACATGTAAAAGGGGGCAAGTTGTTCTTTTGAATTCGTTGTTTTATATTCAGCAATCCCCTTGGCCAATTTTTTGGACAATATTTTGGCGCAGTTGAAAGTGAAACCCTTTGTTACCTCATACAAGATAGATGCCCATTCCACAAAGAAATGCGTAGGGATTTTCTTCTGGAACAATTGACATAGCATCATGGCTACATACACCATATGAGCATCCAAAGATGTTGTGGCATATATACTGTGAGCGTCGGTTCTGAATCTCTCTGGGTGCCCCCACCACAACTTGATTATGCCGTGACAGTTCCTATCGTATTGAATGCACTCCTTTCGCTCGAACTCTAAAATGAATGCACTGTTGTATGTATATCTAGGATTAGGAGAGATTTTATACATTACTTGCATATGTTTTGATCGAAAAGAGACGACGACAACCTTCTGATGGTTGATGATGCTCCTAGTTTGGACATGAACGTGCTCCAAGGCCTATATTATCGTGTCGTTATAAGGCATGAGTCTCGGTCTTGCAGCTATCTTGTGTAGCTCTGATTGTGCTATGTGTATGATTTTGGTTGCATAAGTGCCATTCTCTTCTTCGGCGGAGTCCTCTGGACAATTTATGATTTCATGCTCCAGAATCTTGAAAACCTTTGTCCAATTTTTAATAGTGTTTGTGGCTCGCGGCGTTGTGTCTAACAAAATGTCTGCATTTGGGTTTGAATCCTCACCCTCCACATCAGGCTTTTGCATCATTTTCCATAGTGCCATGATTTCTAAGAGAATATAGTGAGGTTACCTATTGCAAATAAAATCTGTGAGTCTTTCAGATGGATAGAACTGCTAATTTGTGAGAGGTGAAAATGAATTCAAAATTGAAGTCCTTTTATTCAAACTAGATTCATCGATTTTCGTATAGCTTCACTGACAAAAAATTTGTTAACGTTAATGGGAAAGTCTACCAGGTGATCCACAATCCACGTTTGAATCATTATTCTTAATTAGTCATAAATTCCATCAACACTTCGGTGGTTCGCATTCGAGAGTTTTAGATGTGACAGAGTGGGAACCTATCGAATGTCAAACCCGCAAAAAGACTAATTTCTGAATAATCGCTTGTAAAACCTTAATTAATCATGTTTAAAATGGAGTGTTAACTTCAAGTGTTTTGAGAGTCCAGAATTCAGGGATTTTTGATGTATCTCAAGAAGAACTTCCCGAAACCCGAAATTGTGAAGCAATTAATTATCAGATAATTGATTTTAAGTCTTAATTAATTGCATTTAATTTTATGTATTTCGGAAATTTGGAATTAGGGGATTTTAGAATATGATACGGGGAAAATGTATGAAATCTGAACCACGAAGTCATTAATTATCTCTTGATCATGATTAACTTAGTTATTTAAATGCTTAGTACTTCGGCATTTTGGTACTTCAGTAATTCGTGAATTTGTTCTTCGTTAAAATCCTGAAGGATCATCTCCCATAGTGACATGGTATAGATGACGTCACTCTAGATGACATGTCAAGAAAAGAGAGGTGCCACATGTTACTTGGAAACATGTGAATCCTCTACTGGAAAAATAAAAAATGGGTTCTACGTGTTGACTCGGGAAAATCTCAAAAGGTACACGTGTCCTAAGACTTTTTCCTTTTAAAAGGTTTAGAAAAAGTTGCGAGCAGACACCTTCAAGCTTCATAGTTTCATAGTTTTTATTGTTAAGACTTCTTGAAATACCTGAAGCGCGGAGCTCCGAAGCGACCATTAGAGATTTACCTTTTTGAAATTCAGGCAGCTCCAAAACTCCAGGAGCTATTAGGATCGTTCGATCAAAAGGGAAAACTTATCAACAACGGGCATCGTGCGTGCCTTATTAATAACTAACCAACAAATGAATTTGATATGAAATTAAAATTTCATTTACCAATTCTCTGTTTTCTTTGGGTAGAATTATGTTTTCATGAGGTGAAAAGTATAAGGCTCAAAAGTTTAGAACTGTATGTGTTCCAACAATACATATCCCTTAACCATTTTCATCTATGCCTCTCTAGTCATGTGTCATACATGTGTATACAATCATGATCAAGTTTAATAACTCTCACATGGAATAGACATCAAACCCTCACTAATATGCAGATTCAAACTACACCAACAACTTCACCAAAACATCACAACCAAAACCCTCAACCATGTATGAAGAAATATAAGATATGCCTCAACACTCAACCCAACAAGATGTAACAATGATGAATACCAAGCATACTAGTGTTGTATTTCTGTAGATCTAGCTCACACAATAAGTGCCATACAACCAACAACCTTTCTAGGGAAAATCCTCAAACTCCCATAACCATATCTCATTTAGACAACAATATCCAACAACACATAAGAATATGACATACCTTTTGAACTTGTAGATAGATCTGTTGCACCTAATCATTGTAGACCTTCTTGGGAACTTGCTTTCAGACTCTGAGAACCTGGTACTATTAGAAACTCAAGCTTTCATGGATTTTACCAATTGTATGTGACATCCTTTACTTCCATCCCGCATATGTACGCGACCTCTTTGACTGTAGCCTGCGTACACCTGAAAAACTAGGGTTTTTTTCAGTATTTACGCAACTCTGAAACTTTCTCCATCAAACCTTCTTGCTACAACAATCTTGTGTAACCTATCAATGAGTACTTGCAATAAACCTTACAAAATAATAGATATTAAATGTGCTCAAATAGGTGCTAATAGGAGACCCTTGCTCTCTTATTTATACTCTTCAAGAAGCTTCCTTTAGGGGTTACCTTCTAACTAACTTAACCCAACTTCCTTGTTTTAGGGATAACCCACTTCTAACCACTTGTCCACCTATAACCACTTTATCCACACATAGTAAAATCACCACTTCTATTTGTAACTAATTTATTTTTAATTATTTTCTTTTTGCAACAACTTAACTCATGAATAACTCCTAATTACAACCACTTTGACTAGTAAACTTCTTCTAGGAGTTTCTAGAATAAATTGACTTCTTTGACCTTGTAGGGGCTTCTAGATATTTCATGAGAGTTCTCATCCTTCACAAGGCCATAACTCTCTAACCGCGAGGAGTTAGGTGGTATTCCACATATCATCGAAAATGGCATGATATGTATTATCCATCTAGAATAGTCTTACCTACAAATATATTGATATTCATACCTTTATACCTCAAACACACTTAAGTCCCTTACCGGAATGTGCTACCAGACATACTCAAGGGTTGACATCAATCTATAAGGTTTAACATCAATGACAACCAACTATACAACTTTCCATCAATATAAACCAACATGAACAATTAAGGAATATGATTTCTTTATTCAATGAACATAATTTTTTCTTTTCTCCATGAAACAAATATTTTCAAGGAATCCCAAGGGTTAAATTAAGTGATTTGACTTTCCATACTCTTGTAATGGCCAAAAATAGATCATGAGGTTGAATTTTCCTCGGGCTATGCTTATGTGTACATGTTATGAATAACATTTACCTATCTTTACATGAGAAAGGGGGTTGAGGTAGTAGACAAAAGTTTTGTTGCAACCATATATATATAGTCAAGGAGTGACCAAAAGGATTGGACTTATTGGTAAGGGGTTGAATTCATGGGATGACCTTGAAGAGTAGTTTAATGTGTGGTTGCATCCATAGATATTATGTTAAATAGTATTCTAATTATGTACACATAAGTGGATCAAAATCCACACACTCACTTATATATATATATATATATATATATATATATATATATATATATATTTTTTAAAAGTTCAACAACATTGTTGTTACAATTAGTTGAGATAAATCTTTAAAATATCATATATGTTTAGAATTTAATTTTAATTTTACATAACATTTTTTTTTTTAAATTAACATTATATATAAATATTAATGTTCTATTATTTTTATTATTTATATTGAAATATAAAATACATATATTATTTTTTATTATAATTATTTATATTTACAATTATCATTAAATAAATATTATTATTTTTTAAAGATACATAAATTAGTCATTTTTCATGAGTTTTACCATAAATATATAATCCCATTATCCATGAAACGATACGATGATACTTATAAGTATATAATGATAATAAGAATAACATATTGTATTTTTTCTCTTCTCTATAATTGTGATGTTTGCGTTAAACATCACACTTTTCAATTAGATTTTGATATGTGCTTGTCTTTTTCCTTTCTTCTTTTTATGAATATTATTTTTATTTAAAATTTATATAGAAAATTCAAATTGATGATAGTAGTTATGATTAAGAGTTTAGATGGAATTATACTTTCTATTAAAGAATACTAACCTAGAGGGTGGGAGGGGTTTGACTATTATGTTCAATTGATATGAATTTTTATTTTATAAATTATTTAGTAACAAGTTATATTTTATATACTAGTGGAATTAATAATTAAACATTAGTAAACAATAGGTAAAAAAAAAGTCATAGCAGTATAAGAATTTAAGAGGAAAGAGGAAACATGATGAATAAGCACATAAAGAAAAACATGTTTTAAAAAAAAAAACAAGTATTGGAAAAAATTGAGGAGAAAGGACAAAATGAGTAGAGGAAGAAAACATAGGATGAAAGTACCACAAATGGAGAAAATTTGAACATAAAATAGTACACCCAAAAGATAGAATCAAATCCCAATGTTTGGTAAAAGAATGAGCAAGGCCAACAAAATCAATAAGAAAATAATGAATTGAATACCAATAAGGGAACACTTGTGACCTTAGCATAAAACAAAATAAAGAATTTAAAGATGAGAAAAAGTTGGGCCTAGCATTGAGAGCACATGAATATCCAAGAATAAAGCACCAAGCAGTCCTTAGACAATATTGAGAATGAACCCAGAGAAAACCAATATTCCTAGGGAAAATGAACAATGGATTGCTATCGCTAATGAGGAAATGGAGAAATTTCAAACCATTATCGAGGAAATAACTTTCTAGGGAGAGGAGGTAAAAATTGGTAATAAGACATGTTTAAAGATCAATGTTGATGAAAACATGACAATGCTAGAAATTACCATGGAAATATTGAGAGAAATTGAAGTCATAAGGATAAGAGATCCATTGGATGGACAAAGGAGTATTCTTATTAGAAAATGAAAGGAATGATATTCAGATAAGATTGAAAAATCTCGATGAAAACTTGAACATAATATATACCAATTAGCAATTATTCATAGAAAATGCACAAAGTCAACTTCAGAGGTCTATATCACATCATTTGAAAGACGACAAACTAAGTATATGGTCAGATACTACAACCCATGAGGAAAAATGAGAAGGAAATATCTAAAATAACAAATGTATGAATGCAAAGAATAATTGTTATAGAACAAAGTATAGAAACCATAATTGTGAAATAACAATAAAACAACCCAAGGTAGAACCAATAGCTTAGCTACCAATCTAAACTAGTAATAAAAGAGAACATTTTGATCAAACAATTTACAAAGCCATGAGGCTACCAATCATTAAAAACTGGGATGGTATTGTGTGTTAAGACACATGTTTTTCCAATTAATTCCCATAAACATTACACAATGTGAATGTAATTAACTATTGATCACACATTCCAAGACTGGGATGGTATTGTGTGTTAAGACACATGTTTTTCCAATTAATTCCCATAAACATTACACAATGTGAATGTAATTAACTATTGATCACACATTTCAACTAATGGGATATTGATCTAATGATCAAATTTGACCATGTTAAATACCCCTCTCCTATATAAGTATATGAAATCATTAGAAATTTATAATAAATTCTTTAGCATAAATTTGTTTTTGATAAAATACAAGTTATGAGCTACGTTATGATATTGATAATTAGAAAACTCATCTAAACTATACATTGATCTAATAAGCTAAATAATGTACTTCTTTTCACAAAGTTTCATCCTGGTAATTGAGTTATCTTACTTAAATATTGTTTTCTAATGTTTTCCATGTGTATTTTCTCATAGTTCACTTATGTAACATTCTATTTATAAAATCTGATAATCATTCTAAGGAGGGTTAAAGAACTATTTTGTTAATGGTCTTGACTATAATAGGTGATTATTAAATTATTGAATTTTGTATATATTAATATTATTGCTTTACAATATACTTAATGTTATCATAGTGTTTTATAAGATAAATTATGAGAAATAATCAATATTATAAGTATGATATTATTTTTTATGATATTATGTTTATGTTAATAGTGATAGAGTATGCTAAATTATTAATTTAATTTGCAAATATTTTTGCTTCTATTTAAGTGCGTTTTTCAAATTGGTGTTTAGTTAAAATCCAAAAAAAATCTTAAACCATCAACACTTATATCTCAAATCAAAATTTGGTTTTCTTTTAAATAAGGTTGAAAACCCAAATTATTTAAAAATGTGTGGTCTAGTGGTTAAGATGGAGTTCTATATAAATTGATTTTTAAAAACGTTTCCAAACCCAAAAAAATAAATAGTTTTAAAGTGTGTATATATATATATTTTTCCAAGAAGTCGCTTCATAGAGAGCCTCCCCATCTTTCGTAAAACTTCTAAATGGATAGAAAATCAATCACCAATCATAGAGGTGACTACTAACCCCAAAGAACTTGACATGAATGGATTCTAAGACCTATGTGGACTTTAACCTCCTTGTCCATATTCTTTAATTTGGAACTATACAAGGAGGAGAAAGGCTAAGAGGGGGTGTATCTTGATTGTTGTAACTATGACAACACTTATAAGTGTTGTGTTTTCACATAGTCGTGATGGGTTTATCTTATTGGATGGTTCTCTCTCCAAAGTATACTAAAAGGGTGGCTCACTAATTACCTCAATATGGGGTGTTTCATTTTAGCCATCTTGTTTACTCTATTACACATCACATCCACTAGGAACACATCAATGAAATGTTCAACTAGTATTTGCATTTCCCTTATCACTATGGTCAACTTAGCATATACATGTCTACTAATTAGACATTTGAAATCATTCTGCGCATTTCAAAAATTCGATAATCTATCAATCTCTCAAAAACAAATATGATTTATGTGTATCAACCATAAGCTTATATCAAACAACCTAGACCCTTATCCATTCTTTCACCTTTCCTAACTTCCATGATTTAACCACAAAATAATTAATTACAAATAACAATAACTTAAATGCTAAAAACACCAAAAATACAATAAAAATGTCACCTTTCTCAACTTCCATAATTCAACCACAAAATAATTAATTACAAATAACAATAACTTAAACACCATAAATACAATAAATATATCATATAAAAAAATGAATAACAAAAAAATCTAAGATTATAACTCACTACATTTCAACTAAAAAACCAAAATAACCAAAAAAAAATCTAAGAGTATGACTCAAAACATTTCAACCTCTATAAGTCACCATTAAAAATTGATTGCACTAAGTCAAGGGATGTATTATAAATGACTCATTATTAATGGAAGTAAAACAATATTACACAACTTGACCATAAATATCATATCCATGGTGTATTATAAGTGAACCATTATTAATGGGGGGTAGGGTATGCATACCTCCATAGACTTTACAAGTCAGATCGTTGGGGGGAGGGAGGTCCATTGTCCCACAAACAAGGGGATTTCATACACCAATTTGATGTGGCTTGACGATGACCTTAAAAATAGATTATTATTATTATAATGACAATTAAACAACATTACAAAATTTTACAACAAAATAATATTAAAAAAATTGTATTATAAATGAATCATTATTATTAATAATAAAACAATATTACAAAATTTTACAACAAAATAATTTTAGAAAATTTGTGCAAGGATCTTCTTAACAATAAAAAAATATTATATACTCTAAATATAGTTTAAATGTTCTATATTTTTTTATTTTTGGACAACTATCATCATTTATATGGCACTCATTTCTAAATGCATAAATCCATTTAATATTTTCAAATATAAATTCCTACACACCCAAAATATATAATCTTAACCACTAAAATCTAATCCATTTAATATTTTCAAATATAAATTCCTACACACCCAAAATATATAATGTTAACCACTAAAATCTAATTTTCTGAATCTACTATAAGTAAAGGCAAAAAAAAAAATATCTAGCTAAGAGTAAAGACTTAGAACATTTACTCTTCTAAATGTAATGGCCAAATAATGTGTTCAATATATAATTACGTCAAAAGGTGTACATCTATTGATAATGGGCACAATTAATGATCTTTTAATCTTATTTAACCTTAAATCCTAATTTGATAGCTATGCATTGAAGATGCTGGCATATTCTTAGTCCTCCTTCAAAATCAATGGATCAGATTTATTGTTCATAACTTTCTTGCATTTATCAAGACATCGGTTAACATGTTTACTTTTTAACATTTACCTAATCACATTAAAAAATTACTGTAAAGATATGTAATTGCCACATTTAAATGATTAAATAAGATTAAACCGTGCAGCAAACGTTTCATATTACCATAAACGGATTACGAATTACCACAAACGTTTTATGACATGCTTTCTCAGCTGACCTTTCAGCGTTCTCAACAGCGAGTTAGCGGCTGTGCTAGTATACAACTAGGCAAAGCATAAGATAAATGCACAGAACCCGATAGGTTTCCATGTGAAATGCAAAAACTAATCCCAATCACAATCCACGTTTACATGCATCTGCTTTTCCTTGTGTCGAAATGGCAGTCATAGTCAATGGGGCTACAACTCTGTTTCTGCTCAATCTAACCAGTGGCAAGAACCAAAGTTGCACTTCCCTTGTGTTGTTTTGCACCTCCACCTATGAGTGCCTCAATAGATCGCTGCTCACAACCTTTAATTCTATGTAGTCGCAAGCCTTTCTCCACCCACTTTCCTAGAGAGTACACCTGCCTCGCCTCCCCGATTGAGCAAAGCATATGTGATGCATTGCATAGCAATATATCAGATCAATCTTGGCAGCGCACTGTCTTGAACACACGACCCTACAGCGTTTCTTGGTCAGCAGTAGGTTCTGAAGCTGAAAGATCCGTGTGCTTAGGAACATGGAGAAGGCTTCCATATTCTGGCAGGCAACCAGTCTGCTTTACAGCCAGCCAAGTAAGATGGTCGAAACAATCTTCCGAAGTTTTGACCACGAGAATCTTCCCCACTACTCCCATTCCAACAGCAGCAACTACTCCTGAAGCCAAGCCGTATTGCAATATCCATGCAGTGCAGTAATGACGTCAGTGTCATCTTCCATACCCACATTCTGAGAATGTTTAACCAAACGTTTGTTTTTTCTTCTGAATATGCATTAAATGAATGCAAAGACGAGGGCAGACGCAAGATAATCGCTTAATCCTCGGACTCCTTTTCTTTCCTTTCCTCTTATCCTCTCACGCCAGCCACATAAAAAACACTCCACCTGCGGTTCCGCCGAAAGTGAAACTAATAACTTTCCCTTTTCCAACGAAGGATTCCCTATAACTTGGCTTTACTGTACCGACGAGAGGGAAGCTTGCTCTACGAAAAGGTAAGGATGGTTTTCTTTTTCTATGAAAGATTCATATTATTTCTTAAGACGGTGATTCATATTATTATTTTTTTTTGTTTAAATGACATTTTTGAATGCATAAATAGATTTAGCTTGTTGAAAAACTTTGGAGCTCTCTAATTATATAAACTTAGCCACCCAAATCTGCAGTCCAGTCATTCCTCATCAGATTTTTAACAAAATCAAACAAAAAAAATTGCCAAAAAAAAATCAAAAAATAGTAAACTACCCTTATAAATATTTTATGAAAATTTTAAAAATATTTATGATTTTAAGATAAATTTGCATACTTATCTTGTTGGTCATGACTAGATAAACAAAAAGCCTACATGTAGATGGCAAACATTAAGCACCCTAGATAGAAAACAATATGCACCATGCTAATATGTAGTGTTCCCTTATGTGTGAATCACCACAATCATTTCACCTAATTTGAAAAACACACCATATGAGAAAGTCATCTGGTCATTGGTTTCTATATGGAGATCTATCTTCCATAGAGGTTTTTCTCTATAGATGTTCTTCAAACAAAGGAAGTGGGTGCACTTGAACAAAATATTTAGGATATTATGCTTTCTATTGATAAGAAACTTATATTTTTTTTTGGTAGAGTTATGTGATTTTAATGTGTAATTATTAATATTTATTTTAATTTTAGATTTTATTAAATATTTAATAGTAAAAATGAATTAAGTTAAATTTTTAATTTTAGATTTTGTTAAATATTTAAAAATAGATTTATTTTAATTTTAGATTTTATTAAATATTTAATAGTAAAAATGAATTAAGTTAATTTTTTAATTTTAGATTTTATTAAATATTTAAAAATAGTAAAAATGGATTAAGTTAATTTTTATTTTTTTGTTTAAAAGATTTAGATTTTAAATAGATATAAATTTGTTTAATTTTTTTTTAATTGTTTAGTTATTTGATTATGTTAATTATGTGTTTATTAAAAAATTTGAATTTTTTTTTTTTTTTTGGGGAGAG
>ML782030.1:557479-647811 GCA_009831015.1 Picea engelmannii
TTTATTAAAAATTTTGAATTTTTTTTTTTTTTTTTGGGGAGAGATGTAAGGCTTTTTATAACTTCTTTGTTCTCAAATTTGATCCTAACTTTATGTTAATTGTTAAAATGTTAGTTTGGGTTCCTTTTCAACCTTTAATTATATTTCACTCATTTGGTGGTTTTAGACTCATGTATCAAATAAGATATTTTCATGTATTGAGAAAGCTTTGGTGGGATTATGTACATATATGCTCTCATTTATGTTGAGATAGAAATTAGTAAGGATCTTTTTCAAAAAACTATATCTTGTATGGAAAAAAAATTGAACATAGCTAAGTCTCAAATTATGAGAACACAACATTTTGTTGTCAAATTAGGCTTCTGCCCATGCTCATGCTCTTTCTCCCAAGAAAAAGTGACAAAAAGAGAATTAAAAAAATGAATTTTTTTAGAAAATGACAATGATCAAAATGAGGATCAAGACATAGATACCAAGTTTCTCCTTAAGAAGTTAGTTGTTACTAAAGCCTCTGATTCACATAAAGAATTAGTTCCCTCTATGAATTATGATATATCACCTCCAAACTTGCACTTTCTTACCATACATTTTTAATAGGTGTGACAAAAGGTAACAAAGAAGAAGAGGGAAAAGAGAAGAATGGATGATTATTTTTTTTTAAACAATTTGATATGTATAATTGATATGTTTTTTTTTATTCTTGTACTCTTGTAAGTGTAGTTAACATTTGCACTTGCTCTTTTGTATTGTAATCTTGTAAGTGTAGTTAACATTTGCACTTGCTCTTTTGTATTGGGCCATGAGCAATTCAAGAGTGTGATTTCTTTAGTCAATGGATAGAAATTATGTTTTTTTTTATAGAAAAAATATTTTCAGGAGGCCCAACCATTTAAATTAAGTGGTTTGACTTGTTATACTCTCGCGATGACCAAAAAGAAATAGATCACGAGGTTCAATTTTTGTGAATTTTCCTTGGGTTATGCTTATATGTACATGTTGTGGATAGCATTTATCTTGCTTTGCAGGGTAAAGGGGTTGTACTTATGTGTACATGTTGTGGATAACATTTACCTAACTATGTAGGGCAAAGGGGTTAGAGGTTGAGAGAATGAACAAATGTGTTTTGCAACCAAATATCTATATATAAAGAGAAGGAGGGAGGAATATATATATGTGTGTGTGTGTGTGTGGGCATCCCTAATAAATATATATAGAAAGAGGGAAGGAAGGATATATATATATGTGTGTGTGGGCATACCTAATAAATATAAAGTATACCTAATTAATTAATTAATTGAGATAATTCATAAAACTACATATATATATATTTCATATTTATTTTTATTTATTTTATATTATATAACATTTTTTTTTAAATTAACATTACCCATAAATATTAGACATTTTAACTATATTAAAATGTAAAACACATCTATTACTTCTTGTTATAATAAATTATAATTATCATCTTATAAATATTATTAATTTAAAAAAAAACACAAATTAATCATTTTTCATGAGTTTTACCATGAATATATAATCCCACTCTCCGTGAAAGGATGATACTTATATGTATATAATGATAATAATGAGAGCATATTGTATTTTTTCTCTTATCTATATTTGTGTTAAACCTGAGGCTTTTCAATTAGATTTTGATATCCATTTATTTCTTTATTAATATTAGTTTTATTTAAAATTTATATATATATAATTCAAATTGATGGTGATAGTGATGATTAAGAGTTTAGATGGAATTTTAGTTTTTATTAAAGAATACTATTTGAGAGGGTGGACGGGGGTTGGAATATTATGTTTGGTATTTTAGAGGTGGAAGGGGATTGGAATATTATGTTTGGTTGATATGAATTTTTATTTCATGATTTATTTAGCAACAAGTTATAGTAAAACTAATGATTAAAAACATTATTAAAAATAGGTATAAAAATAAATAAAAACATGTTTAAAAAAAAAGAAAATATATTGGAAAATATTGAGGAGAAAGAACAAGATGAATAGAGGAAAAAAACTTAAAAGATGAAAGTAACAAAAATGGAGGAAATTTTGATCATAAAATAGTACACCCAAAAGATAGACTCAAATCCCAACATTTGGTAAAAGAGGGAGAAAAGCCAAGGGCATACCAATAAAGGAACCTTTGTGACATCAACACAAAACAAAATAAATAATTTAAAGATGATAAGAAGTTGGAAGTGGCATAGAGAGCACATGAATACACAAGAACAAAACATTAACCAGTTCTCAGACAATATTTATACTGGAAACATTCAATGCAAAGTCAATTACAAATATTATATTGATCATTGAACCTAGAGAAAACCAATATTCCTAGGGAAATGAATAATGGATTGCTATGGCAATGATGAAATGTAGAAATCTAAAACCATTATCGAGGAAATAATTGTCCAAGAAGAGAATGAGGTAAAAACTGGTAATAAGACATATCTGAAGATCGATGTTTATGAAAACATGACAATTCTAGAAACTACCATGAAAATCTTGATATCCATGAAAAAACAAATATTTCTCATGGTCATGACCAACTTTGAGGCAGTGACTACCAAAAAAATCCCTTGGTAGAGGATTCCTAACAATATTTAAATGTTTCATATCATGTTGGATAAGAATTTTCATGATCTAAATGCCAAAGAGAAATAGAAGGATCGTTAGATGTGGGAGTTGGGGCGAATAGTACGAAATATCTTTAATGTTAACCATACTTCAATTTTGGACAAAATAAACTCAAAATGGTAGTTTTGAGGAACAATAATTTAGGGAGTGACTGGAATCAATAGTAATAATTTAGGGACTGACTGGAATCAATAGTAAGAGGCCTAGGAAGTTCAAAAGAGTCATTGAAAGTGATTAAGGAAACTACATGTAAATTGTGTCGGGCATGACATTAATAAGGATATGATATCCATCAGATGGACAAAGAAGTATTCTTATTAGAAAACGAAAGGAATATTATCAAGAAAAGATTGCAAAATCCAGGTGGAATCTTAAACACAATATATGCCAATTAGTAAATATTCACAGAAAATCCACAAAGTCAACTTGACAGGTCTACAACATATAATTTGGAAGACAACAAACTGAGTATAATCCATACTAAGATCTATATCATAATAGAGGCACAACCTTGCAATAAATAAAATAAGTATATGAGTTTCAATCACATACGTGGGTCACATTATTCTTGGATGCAAAGGGGAAAATACTAAAAGGGTTGTAGGCTAACAAACTCTCCCAAAAAATAGGGGAAGAAGTGACTCATAAATTCTAATAGATTGAACCTGTAGGAGCTATTTATTGGATGAAATATGGGGTGGTGAGCACATATAGTGATGAGTTGAAAGGATTTCCTCATTAGGTATGGAAAGATAAGTTGTATGAGGTACATTATGAACTATTATGCTCAGATACTACAACCCCATGAGGAAAAAATGACAAGGAAATATTTAAAATAACAAGTGTATGAATGCAAAGAATAATTATTAGAGAACAAACTATAGAAACCATAATTGTGAAATGACAATAAAACAATTCGAGGTAGAACAAATAGCATATCTACCAATCTAAACCGATAAAAAGAGAGAACATTTTGAACAACCAATTTACATAGCCAGGAGGCTACCAATAACTGAAGGTTTAGATAGTGTCGGGTGTTAAGACTCACATGTTTGTAAAATTAATTCTCATAAGCATTGCACAATTTTGATGTAATTAACCATTGATCACACATTCCAAATAATGAGATATTAACCTAATGAACAAATTTGAGGGTGTTAAGTGCCCCTAGCCCATAAGCATATGAAGTCATTAGACATTTATACATTTATAGTAGATTCTTTAGTATTTTTTTTATGAATTATAAGTTGTTAAGTGCCCCTAGCCCATAAGCATATGAAGTCATTAGACATTTATACATTTATAGTAGATTCTTTAGTATTTTTTTTATGAATTATAAGTTGTGAGTTGTGGTTGTGGTAATCAACAAACTCATCTAAACTATACATTGATCTAAGTAATGTACTTATTTTCACAACAGTTCATCCTGGTAATTGGATTCCCTTACTTAAATATTATGTTCTAATGTTTTTCATGCACATGTTCTTTCATAATTAAATTATGTAGCAATTTATTTATAAAATGTAATAATCACTTTAAGGTAGACAAAATGTGTTAATGGTTTTAACTATGACAATTGATTATTATTATAAAATGTTTTATTTATTAATATATTTTCCTTACAATATTCCTAATATTATCATAGTGTTTGATAAGATGAGTTATGACAAAATGTGTTAATGGTTTTAACTATGAAAAGTGATTATTATTATAAAATGTTTTATTTATTAATATATTTTCCTTACAATATTTTTAATATTATCATAGTGTTTGATAAGATGAGTTATGGGAAATAATCAAATTATAAGTATGATATTATTTTTTTATGATAGTATGTTTATGTTTTTTGTTTTTTTTTAAGTAAGAAAGGGGAGAATCCTTCTATTCAATCCATGAAAAAGTGCAAAGTGATACAATGATTTGCTGAAGGGAGAAGACCCCTTAGATTTGAAACTAGCCTATGCTAAAAGAGATCCCCATAAAGCGTGTGGGCAAAGCAAGATGAGACATTAAAATATAAGGAGAAAGGACCGGATCATTGTGTTGGCCGGGGAGGATCCTTTCTACCTTTTTTTTTACGAACATCAATCCAACCAGAGGAGCTGGTAGGCTCAGCAGCTTTTACCACCAAAGCCAGATGGTCTAAGGAAGTGCCATAATCTTGAGCTACTGAATTCAAAGGTGCTTCTTTGTCGCTGTCTGAGTTGTCTGATTCATGAGGTCGCTTCTGAGTCCCTGGGAGCGATGCTGTGATCATGATTGTGTCAGTTGTTTCCCCCTTTTCGTGAGGTGGGTGCAAGGACTTAACTGCGGGAGTTGGAATCATGACTTCTGAGTAAGAAGGATTTTGTGTCGAGGCTGTAGGCTGGTGTTTTGGGTCAACGGTTGGCTGTTGAGTGAGAGTTGGGGCCTGCGGAGGCCTTGAGGAAGGCGTAGGAGTTGGAGCATCTTTGTGATGTTGTTTGTTTTCGGAGGAAGGGTTCAGGCGGCTTCTGTGAGATTTTGGTCCTTGCCAACCATTGGCTCTTTTCCGTGCTCCCGAAGTTGAGGGAGGGATGGGGGAAAGAGGACAAGTTGCCTAGAGGTGCCCTGTTTGCTGACAGGAGCGACATCTGAAGGTGGTGTTCTCATAGTCGACCATCTGTATGAAAGGATCTCCGTCACCCCAGTCTATAAGAATCCTATCTCGAAGCCCTTGACTGAGGTCAATTTCAACGCATAGGCGGGCGAAAGTGATGAATCCTTTCGTTATTTTGTCTGTGTCTATCTTGATAAATCTACCCAATGCATTGCCCAGTGTGGGTAAAAAAGATGCAGAATAGAAATGTAGGGGTAGATTGGGTAGTCTTACCCATACCGGTGTAGTCATTGTTGTCATGGTCAGCGGATTGAATTCTGGGAACCATCGTTGCATGGAGAGTCCATATCTGCCCCAGAACCAAGGACCTTGCTCTAGCACACGTTGACATTCAGCTTCTGTGGAGAAGTTGACGATGAAGAACCCTTTGGAGCATAAGAACAGCTCATGCCCCTCCGACCAGGTCTTGTTAACCCTTTCCTTTAGCACAGGGGCCGAGGGCCAAAGTCCGTTGAAGTGGCAAATGAGGGCTTTGGTCTGGTAGAGAAAGGCGTAGCCATAGACTTGGGGATCTTCGACTTCTGTTGTTGGAGGTTCTGCGCACTGCTCCACGATGAAGGCAGATCCAAAGGGCTCATTTACTTTTGAAGCTTCAGCCTTGAACCCCGAAGGAGCGGAAGTTCCCGATTTCACGACCTGCTTGTAAGAGCTTGGATGAGTGGCTGAGGGCGCTCCTCCATGCAACCGAGAAGTGAGAAAAATGGTTGCGTTTTTTAGATTTCCGTAGTCCCATAGCAGAGAGCCATCTCCAAGCTGTCGTCCTTCGAAGATTAGTCTTTGGAATCCAGGCGGAATACCTGTAGCTTGGTGGATCTGGGTTTTGAGTTCAAAAACGGAAACTGAGTCTTGAGCCTGCAAGCAGATAGAAGATCCGGCAATGGTCTTTATAAAAAGGGGAAAGCTTGTTGTAGTTTCAGAGCTAGTCTTGCCGCGATATTCCGAGTGAATCCTCGGTCCTGCATTCCTCTTAACTAGATTTCTGCACTAGAGCGAAGGCGGAGAATCTCCCAAGAGCCGAAGAACTCTGAGGTCTCTGCTATTTGACTGGCTTCCAATCTTTAGGTCAAGAAGGCGGCAGCGGCTAGGATTTAGTACTTGCCGCACCCTCCGCCTATTCTCAACATTGATCCGGTCCCGAATCGCTGGTTTTCTCTCACCAGAGAATGAGTCGGCGTCGTCCTCCTCAGTTTCCTCTACACCGGCTGCTAGTTCTGCCCCGACCTCCTCAGCTTCGTCACAGACCAAAACCTCCACAGAACCGAACTTCAAATGGGTGTGAAGGATGAGAGGGAGCTCTTGGTCGGCCTTACGCTGAGAGTGGTGAGACTTCTCAATCTCTTCGGCCCCAGACACGCGCTGGTAGAAACTTATGGCGTCCGCAACCACAATCAAATGGGGTTTCAGGGTAGAGAACATTGGCAGCTTGGCCGCCGCGCCATTTCCCTTGCCGTTCTCCACTACAGCCGGCACAATCTCCTTAACACAGATGCAGCAGTCGCTTTGAGGCCTTATGAATTTCTTGATGCGGTTCTTCACAATCTTCTTGTTCAGCAAAGGAATCGCCATTGTCGACCTGCAGCTAGGGTTTTCCCGTAACTGCGATAGTATGTTTATGTTAATAGTGATAGAGTATACTAAATTATTAACTTAATTTGGAAATATTTTTTCTTTGACTTAAGTGTGTTTTACAAGTTGGTATCAAGTTAAAATCCAAAAAAGTCTTAGACCATAAACACTTATATCTTGATATCATAATTTGTTTTTCTTTTAAGGTTGAAATAAAAAGTTATTTAAAAATTTGTGGTCTACTGGTTGAGATGGAGTTCCATTGCATTGATTTTTTAAAATGTTTTGAAACCCAAAAACTCAAATACTTTTAAAGTGTGTATATATATTTTTTCCAAAAAATCGTTTCACAAAGAACCTCTCTCATCTTCTCCAAAATTTCTAAATGGATAGCAAATCAATCACCAATAGAAAAAGTGACTAGAAATGCCAAAGAACCTGACATGAATAGATCCTAAGACCTATGTAAACTTTAAACTCCTTTTCAGTATTCCTTAATTTGGGACTATGCAAGAAGGATAAAGACTAGGAGGGGGTGTATCTCAATTATTATACCTATAACAACAATACTCATAGATGTTGTGTAGTGGTAACGGGTTTATCTCATTGAATGGTTCTCTGTCCAAATTATACTCGAAGGGTGGCTCACTAAGCACTTCAATATGGGGTGTTTCAACCTAACCATCTTGTTTCCTCTATTACACATTCCATCCACTAGCAACATATCCATGAAATGTTGAACTAGTATTTGCATTGCCATTACTAATATGACCAACTTATTATATACATGTCTACTAATTAGACATTTACAATTGTCATTAAAATTTCAAAAAAACTCTATAATCCATCAATCTCCCAAAAATAAACACTATTTATATGGATCAACCATAATCTCATAATCTTGTATGAAAGAATCTAAACACTTATTCTTTCTTTCACCTTTCCAAACTTCAATAATTCAACCACAAAATAATTAATTACAAAAATAATAATTTAAATACCAAAAAAACTATAAATACAATAAATATATCATATGAAAAATTATCTAAACTTATTAACACAAAGATCTAAAAGTATGACTCACTACATTTCAACCTATAAATAGAAAAAAATAATAATAATAAAAATATCTTAAGACTATGACTCTAAACATTTCAATCTCTATAAGTGACTTTAAAAAGATCGATAGTAGTGGGTAAAGATATATCATATCGAGAGATGTATTATAAATGAATCATTATTAATGATCTTCCGAAGTTTCGACCACCAGAATCTTCCCACTCCTCCCATTCCAACAGCAGCAACTACTCTGGAAGCCAAGCCGTATTGCAATATCCATGCAATGCAGTAATGACATCAATGTCATCCTCCATAACCACATCCTGAGATTGTTTATTTTTTCTTCTGAATATGCATTAAGGGAATGCAAAGACAGAGGAGTGACGTAAGATACATACCACAACTGTTTCCTTTAATGGCTTAATCCTCGGACTCCTTTCCTTTACTTTTCTCTTCTCACGCCAGCCACATAAAAACAAGTCTACCTGTTGTTCCGCCGAAAGTTAAACGAATAACTTTCCCTTTTCCAACGAAGGATTCCCTGTAACTTCACTTTACTCTACCAACGAGAGGGAAACTTCCTCTATGGAAAAGGAAGGATGATTTTCTTTTTCTACGAAAGATGCATGCCCTTCCTTAAGACGGTGACGGATAACTTGAGCACAACTTGTCACTCAATTATTTGTTTAAAATAAAGTGAAATCTATTCCCAGCACAGAAAAGGAAAAATCTTTACTATATTCCTTTTGAAAATGAAATGGATTCCTTTTGTCTGATCATTTCCATGTTCCGTATTGAACACGCAAATTGTAGGCTTGAAATGTAGGTTTTATGGGATGTTGTGTCAAATACTTTTTTTATTCTTTTTAAGCTGGTTGAGTTTGAGCTTAGGCTGGGTCAACCTCAATGTTGGATGAAAGAACAATCTCAATGTTGAATGGAAGAACGATCTGTTCAAGAATGGGATGTTGTCACCATGATTTTTGACTTTATTGAGAATTCTTACATTTTTTCACATATCATTTGCACATCTACCTTGCTTGTCACTACATTTACACACTTATACGGGATGTTGTCACCATGATTTTTGACTTTATTGAAAATTTTTACATTTTTTCACATATCATTTGCACATCTACCTTGCTTGTCACTACATTTACACACTTATACAGGATGTTGTCACCATGATTTTTGACTTTATTGAGAATTTTTACATTTTTTCACATATCATTTGCACATCTACCTTGCTTGTCACTACATTTACACACTTACTGATTTTTGACTTTATTGAGAATTTTTACATTTTTTCACATATCATTTGCACATCTGCCTTGCTTGTCACTACATTTATACACTTATTGATTTTTGACTTTATTGAGAATTTTTACATTTTTTCACATATCATTTGCACATCTACCTTGTTTGTCACTACATTTACACACTTATCGGGATGTTGTCACCATGATTTTCGACTTTATTGAGAATTTTTACATTTTTTTACATATCATTTGCACATCTACCTTACTTGTCACTACATTTACACACTTATACCTTGCCTGTCACTACATTTACACACTTATGATACCTTGCCTGTCACTACATTTACACACTTATGTGAATTAGATGTAATCTAAACATTCTATGTTTGATGTGGATTTTTATCAAGATAATCTTCAAACAAAGAGATGAGATATAAGTGCATTTCAACAAAACATTAAGAATATTACATGGTTAATTTTAGCCAAAGTCAAGTGTTCTATTAATATATTGATATATTCAAAAAAAAAATGTAAAGTGTTTTCTTAATGTATTCAACAAAGTGTAGAAGTTTGTATTCATCTTGATTTAAAAAAAAAAAAAAACCTAACATGTATATTTATTTGTTAAAAAACCAATTTGCAATCATGAATCAACAACTTCTTAAGAGCCATTACTTGCACCATGTGTTGGCCATTAGTTACTAAAATGCATTTTTTTATACCGATTTTATTTCAAATTTAATTTTAAGTATTTTATATTATTAATTTATAGCCACTAACATGCATTTTTTTATACCGATTTTATTGCATTTTTTTATACCGATTTTGTTGCAAATTTAATTTTAAGTATTTTATATTATCAATATATTGTTGATAATAGAAAATAAAAGATTTGGGAATACAAAGCTTTTTCATTTTCTAAGATGTCTTAAGACGAAATTGTTCACTTGTCAATGTTTACCTCAAAAAAAGAGATTGGTGATCTTTCTAAGGTTTTCAACCATCCTTCCGGTTTTTTTTGACAGAATATTAAAATCTTATCAAGAAAGAGTTAATTGGGTGACATAGTAGGAAATATCAGAGATTGGTGATCTTTCTAAGGTTTTCAACCATCCTTCTGTTTTTTTTGACAGAATATTAAAATCTTATCAAGAAAGAGTTAATTGGGTGACATAGTAGGAAATACCAACATTTATACTATTGATGTTTCTATTTCTAGTGGCCTCCTTAAGAGACCTACTAAATTCTTTAACAAGGATGAGAAACAAGAAGGAAGACAACGTGTTTAATCCCTCTTTCAAACTTAAAGAATGAGATACGTCACGATTTAGTAAAATTGCAAACCAACTAATGCAACTCATTACCAAGTAAAAAAAAAAAACATGACAAAAGCCAATATGAATAAGAATAAGTCTAATGAAGAGGCAACTCACCTAATCAAATGCTTTGGAAACGTCCACATTCAAGAACAAGGATGCATGGCAGCGTATACCTGCCTATGCAACCTTGTACGCTGCCGCATGGCAGCGTATACTAATCTCATAACACTAGAGTATGCTCTGTCGGGCAGATGTCATAATATCATACAGAATTAAATCAACATATACTCATATGATATACGCTGTTTCTCCTTCGACTTTGCCGAAGGCGAGAGGGTCAAGGAGAACATGGAGCTTCAGAGAGATTTTTCTCCCAGAAAAGCGAGCGAGGGCAGAGAGCTGGAGAGGCACGAGATAGAACTTTCTTTTTCAAGTTATGTAAAGTTGCCATCATCAGATAAAAAGAAGAAGAGTTCCTCGGCTCAAGGTGGGGATAGCTACAACTAAGAAATGGATGGAAACTCACTCAGAAGGGAAGCTATTCCAATTTATATTATCGATATTAATAGTTCATTACAAAATTTAAATTTGTGATAAGCATTTCAGTTTGGAAACCATTTCAGAATTTAAATTTGTGACAAGCATTTCAGTTTGGAAATATTTTCAGAATTTTAATATGTAACAAACATTTCAGTTTGGAAATGCGTTTCTAGGTTAAGCCAAAAAAAACTCTTTATAAATCACCACTTTGTAATTAATTTAGCTTCAGCAGTTATACACATGCTTGCATAGAGCTATAGACTGGCTTGCCTCTAATAAACCATTCTCTCTAAATTATCATCTTTCCCATAACTACAAATCATAAAGATCTTATCACATTCATAAAGATCTTATCAAAAATACTTACTATGAATAGTAAGGGAAGTCAAATATAAAAGCCATTGATTGCGAAATACCAGAATAGTAAGGGCAGTGAAATATAAAAACCATTGATTGTGAAATACCAGAATACAAATCTTGAGTTCGCGACCCATTTAACTCATTTTGGCTACTAATTCTCTCAAAAGACTATAAAAACATAACGAATTAAACAAATAGAACTAATCTAAGAACCAAAATTCGAATACAAAAGGATTTAAAAAAGAATCCACTAAAAGTTTGAAACAATAAAGAATAGTTTGAAACAATAAAGAATAGTTACAAAGATACTATACAGGCCTAATAAATTAAAGCAACTAAAATTATTCTCACAACTATTCTCAGAATTTGAAATCGAAGAAAGAATGCATGAACGGTATGAAGCAACAAAGAATTCTTACAAAGACAACCTACTTCCAGAAGCGAAATTTGAAAAGGTCTGTGTTCTCTACTTCATTTACTATATTTGTATTTTTTTTAAGGGATGAGGCCGGATATTTGATAACACCTGTCATGAAGAGTGCATGGATAGCAAGTGACAGAAATGTATGGATAGGAAGTGGCAAAAAATATTTATAACAATGTTACTAATGGAGGGTGGATAGTGTGGGACCTTCCATGAGGCCCACGTGCCTCCTACTCCATCAAATAAAAAACAATTAAACAAGAAAACCTTACCTCTTCTCTCTGCCATCTCAAAACAATTAAACAAGAAAACCTTACCTCATCTCTATGCCATCTCCTTGTGCCACTTCGCCTGGGTTCCGACCTTTCTCTTCTGCTCTGCACAAGCAAGGGTGTGCAAAGCTCTTACAGCCTGTCAAATAATGCACTTAGGTATCCTCTCGGCACTTTGCTACCTCATTCTCCTCCACAGAAGTAAATTTCAACTTCAGAATGAGTGGGGAAGCATAGGAGATGATGCGGGATCAACATGTTTATAGAAGAGTTCGAGTGATCCAAGTGGATTTTGGGATATAATAATATACCGAGTGGAATCACATGATTTTGACATTCTGAGTATCGGTAAAAATCATCACTGGGAATATCCGTGGGTAGGAATATCACTGCTATCATTAGAACGCCTCATTCAATTTCTACTTTCGTACCTATATTATAGGCTAGTACCTATATTATAGGCCGCCTCAACGGCAATCACCTCAACATTTAACCTCAACGACAGTCACCTCAACATTTAACAAATTTATTTCCCGCCATCATCCCGAGAATAAGGGGTTGGTTTAACTAATCAATTAAATTGGAAAAAAATGTTTTTACATAAAAAAATAAAACAAAAAAAAAATCTGTAATGTAAACCTTTAAAAAACTACTCATAAATTTTTGATCAACTATGAATTAATACCTGGTCAATATGATATCGATGGCTATATACCATGCAACCTGCAGGTATAATAATACTTTTAGGTTTCTAGTCTTAATGAATGGAAACACTCTCGTGTGCTACCTCACAGCGTCTTGAATTTTCCTCCCATCTTAATTTTAAATTTATTAAATATTTAAAAAGTTAAAAAAAAATATATATAATTTTTAAGTTTTTAAATATATGAAATATCTATCTGTCATCCATGAAAATATGGTACTTACTTTCAATCTATCCCATGCACTCTCTCTCCATTGCGTTCTCTCTTTATGGATTGTGCATTTAGATAAAATCTAGCACTGTCTCCATTTAGGATTTATATCGAAAATCCACATTATTAACTAAGCTAATTAACTAAGCTAGGGTTAAGATTTCAAATGGAATTATAAACATTATATTACGAAGGAATATTATCCTAGAGGGTTGAAGTGGGTTTGAGTGATATGCTTAATTAATATGAATTCTTATTGTATAGCTTATTTAGAAACAAGTTAAATTATAGCCACTATATTACGAAGGAATATTATCATAGAGGGTTGGAGTGGGTTTGAGTGATATGATTAGTTAATATGAATTCGTATTCCATAGCTTATTTAGAAACAAGTTACACTTTATTTTTGGGGGTTGGAGGGAGGTTTGAGTGTTATATTCAATTACAATTGAGTTTTATTCCATGGTTTATTTAGTATTTAAGTAACACTTTACACATTAGCTAAATCAATGATAGAAGATTATACAAAATAATATGTAAAGAAAAGGACATAGCACAAGAATGTAAGAGGAAATACAATTATGAATAGGTGCATAAGGAAAAACACAATTTAAGAAAAAGAAAAAACATTCAAAGAATATGAATGGAAATGGTAATAGGAGTAGAAGGAGAAAACAAAGGATGAAAGTGAAAAAAAATGGTGAAAATTTTGATTGTAATAAATACATCTAGAAGATAGACTCGAAACCCAATGTTTGGTAAAAGAGGGAGAAACAATAATGAAATCAATAGGATAACCAATAAAGGAAACCTTGTCGACCTCAACACAAAAAAGAGTGAGGACGTTAAGGATGAGAAAAAAATGGTCCTAGCACATGAATACACAAGAAGAAGGCACATGAAAAGCACCAACCAATCCTGAGATAATATCAACACTGACAACATTCAATATAGAGTCAATCACAAATATCTGATTAATTAGTTAACCCAAAAACAAACAACTAAGTGATCCAGGTGGACATCGTTGGCCGCCCATCTATTCCAATGGCTCAACATACAATTTCCATTTTGGTAGATTTTCTACAGTTTTTCGGGTCCCAAACTTCTTGGGTCGTTTTGATCCCCAAACAACGTTGTTTTAGCGTGGAAACACCCAATTGATGTCTATTTGCATGTATTGGTCCATTTGGAATGTGTACTTTTTCGATGAGGTATCAAATACTCCAAACATAGATCGTATGCAAAAGTTACGCCCTATGGAAGTTGATGCATCAACTACCCCCATCAAGGCCCACAAACCTTTTGGCATTTGATCTTCCAGGGTTAGGGTTTTTTCATTTATACTTTATGTTAAAAAGGCCTTGGGGGCCTCATTGTAATCATCTTCTTGCGAACACGCATAGCCGTCACATCTCTTCTTCGAGATAAGGTACCACCACTCTAGCGAGTTCATTTCACTCTATATTTTCTTTTACAGTATTTAATAGAAATTGAGTATTTTTGTATCTCTGTGTTTCTGTCTTATTTCTATATTTCATTTTGTTCCCTCATAAATCCAGATCAGTGGTATTAGAGTGGTTTGCTCTTTATTGGTTTCTTTGTGTATGTCCCCAACGAGGTCATGGTATTAGGCATTGGGACTTGAAGTGGTCGAACCTTTGGAACATTGTTGTCGCCTACCCCAACGATCGCCCATGGTGGAGGAATAGAGAGACAAGGGAGCAGGATATCCAATCAGGTTGTTTCTCGCGAAATTTCTCATGAAAAAGAGGAATGAGATGATGGATCCATTTTCCCAAATACGTTAGTGGTTTCTGACAAAAACATAGGCATCTTCGTCAAGAAGCCACTTTGGAGGCATCGTCCCCTTCAAGGTACAAGTTTATTTTGATATTCCCACATTTGAAGGTGATAAAGGTGTAGATGTTTTGGAAAAATAGTTAAATATACTAGAAGGTTATTTCTCTATACACATTTTTTCCAATAGGGAAAAGATCACCTTTGTTCTTCTTAAGGAAGTCCCCCATGTCAAACATTAGTGGGAGACTTACTGTGAGAAAAACTCCAGAGAGGAGTCTGGAATATTTGGGGTCGAGCCCACTTGGGAATAGTTTATGGATGCCATCAATGAACATTATTACCTTGTTGGAAACTATGACGACTAGTACATAAGATGGACTACACTCCGTCAGGAGAGGGACCAAACAATGTCTAAGTTCACAAATACCTTCCATAGCTTACGCACCAAGATAGGTATTAGAGACTCTGGGCAACATCAGGTTCTAAAATACCATGGGGCCCTACACAAATACATCCAAACATAAATGGAGTTTCTATACATCTCGTCGTTGGGAGTCGCTTATTATTATGTTGTCAAAATCGAGAAAAAAATTAAGTAGAGGAATAAGTGGGAGTTTGGATCTGCGAATGCATCACAAGAGAAGTTGGGAAAAGGCATCCCCAACACACAAAACAAAGGACAAAGAAAGGATGGACAATCATAGGAAAACCAATATAAACCGCAAAGAAAGAAGGGTAATAGGAATACGAAGAAAGACATTGGGAAGTGGTGCAAATTCAATGAAATCCCTAGACACAAAAACAATGAATGTCACTCGAAGAAGTCATTGGTGGCCGAGTTGAAAGCCTCAGATTCATATATAGGCTTCGACTCTAATTTAGAGCTAGACAAGGTGAAGAGGATAATTGATGCAGAACCCAATGCCACAGTCGCTGCCACCAAGATCCATCCAAATGAACTCAAAGAGTCGGAGGAAGGTGAACATGTTATTCACTCACATATGTGAGTGAAGGGTTCCCCGCTACATCAGAAACCAAAAGAACCTCATATCAGCAGAGGTTGTGAAGTGATTGGATTTTCCAACATCACCACATCCAATAGTGCCACCTTCCCTATGGCATCAATCCCTTCAAGGATGAGGTATTGTGTGATATTTCCCCACTTGAAGTTTGTAATTTTCTTTTAGGCCATCCATATATGTGGAAACATCATGTTTTCTATGAGTTTAGACCTCATAGTATCATTGTTACTATGAACAAACAATTGTACAAGATCCCAGAGATAGCTCCACTTACTACAATTTCTTTTGTCTCAACTAAGCAATGTAGGAAGGTCATATACTAGATTGGGAAAATTTTCCTCTTCATGATTCTCTCTTAGAGTGAATAGAAGGATGTGGCCACATCCATGGCCTTTGCACATGTCTCCTCTACACAACAGAAGCGAGTGGGCAAGGTCATGGAAGAATATTAAGACATATCCACCTCACTCGTCAGGGTGCCTCTGCACTGTCAAGTCAAGCATTCAATTGTGATAACTCCTGGAACTTATTTTCCTAATGGGCCAGTGTATCAATGCTCGCTCCTGGAAAATGGGGAAATCAAGTGTGATATCCAAGAGATGCTCCAAAAATGGCATGTTTGACCAAGACCCTCACCATGTGGAAGCCCAATTGTGCTTGTACAAAAGAAAGACAAGATCTGGCGACTTTTTATTGATTATATATATCTGAACAAAATCACGGTCAGGAATTGGTACCCAATTCCATGAATTGATGACCTTCTCGACCAGCTTAAGGGGGACAAGTATTTTAGTAAGATTGATTTGAAATCTGGCTACCACCAAGTTCCCATAGAACATACTAATGTATGGAAGACCCACTTTCAAGTTTGAAGAAGGTTTTTTTGAGTGGTTGGTAATGCCCTTTGGATTGACAAATGCCCCAACCACCTTCATGAGGTTGATGGACGAAATCTTGCAGTGCTTCACCAATTCCTTTGTGATTTTATATATCAATGACATCTTTGTCTTCAACAAGAGTTGGGCAGAACACTTGCACCAAATTCAACAGGTCCTCCACACTCCGTGAAAACACAAGTGATATGATAACTTAGAGAAATGTTCCTTTGACATGAAAATGGTCCAATACCTTAGATACATTGTAGATGAGCATGGTGTGCATTTCGATCCAACCGAGATCCAAGTCGTTCATGACTGGCCAACCCCAACAACACTCATCGAGCTTCAAATCTTCTTATGCCTCACCAACTTCTATCACATATTTGTATTGGAGTTCTCTCATATCGCATTGGCTCTCGTCCAAGTGATCAAGGGTGGTGGAAAAGCCAATTTGTTATGGGGAAGATAACAATAGAAGGATTTTGATGGTATGAAACATCAATTATTCTCAACGTCGGTGCTCTCCTTACCTAGTATACAACAACCATTTGATATAGAGACCGATGCTTCCAATTATGTTGTCAATGTCGTTCTCACTCAAAACGTTCATCATAGTGAGATACTCTCAGATGTCATCCATAGGTACCCCACATATTAAAAAGAAATGTATTCCTTCATACAATCCGACCACCAATGGAAGAATTACATTCTAGGGGAGGAGATGATCATCCATAAGGATCACATCCCTCTACAGTTCATGCAAACACAAGGAAAATTGAAGAATTACGACCATCAAAAGTGGTGCACATACTTGCAACAGTTTCACCTCAATATTAAGTATAAGAAAGGGAGCTCAAATCGTGTCATTGATTGGATCAGTTGACCTCTAGTTGCATCACTAAACATGTTTCTCAACTCTTGTGAGCATGAGACCTCTAGGTGGTCCCAACTCTATGACAATGATCTTGACTTCGCTACAACTTACAAGACGTTGGGAATAGGAACAGTCATTGTTGACTTCCATGTTCAGGATGGATTGTTGTGCCATCTAGTTCATGTGTGTGTTCCTTCAAGCGAGCGTGCGAAGCTGATTTAGGAATCCCACTAAAGTCATGTGGTAGGACACTTTGGCATGGAGAAGACAGTGGCAGTACTACATAATTATTTATATTGGTCGAAGCTTTGATAGGATGTTAGTAAGTATATCAAATCCTGCACTTCATGTTCCATTTCCAAGACAGTCATCAAATAATAAGAATTGTACACCCCTATTCCCACTCCCAACGGGCCCTGGGAATCCATCATGATGGACTACATGTCATTTCTTCCCTCCACCAATCATGGCAATGACTATGTAATCGTGGTTGTTGATCGATTCTCTAAGATGTCAATTTTGACCTCCTGAAAGAAGAGTATCACATTCAAGGCCAAATCCAAGATCTTCTTCGAGCGTGTATGGGGACACTTGGAACTACAACATACCATCATATTATATTAGTACAACATATTTTGGTTGAGCCTCTGGTCGCTCTTGGACACCAATCTCACAAAATCCACTACCTTCAACCCTCAGACAGAGGTTGTCAATAGGATGATCATGCATCTCTTGCACATGTACAACTCCAAGCATCCATGCACATGGGATGAGAGCCTTCCTTATTTCCAACACAACTAAAACAGATCACTCCATAGCTTGACCGACCGCAAGCCTTTTTAGGTGGGCCTGGGTTTTCACCCATTGGTCCCCATTGGTGTAGGACTTCCCCTTGCATCCACACAGGAAAAATATTCCCATGGTCAATCTGAGGAAAAAAAGGATACCAAATTCATTTAATGGATTCGACACATCCATCAATAGGTCCATGATAGTTTTTAGAAATCCAATGCTAAGTACAAGAAGTGTTATGATCATCACTCGGTTCCCCACAAGTTTTAGGTAGGTGAAAAGGTTTGGTTGCATTTGTAGAGAATGTCGTACAATCACCAAGGTTGTGGGTGACAATGGTTTTGAGTAAATTTTTCACCCCTTCCTTGGATTATACCCAGTATTCAATGTGGACCTCCTTTGGCTATATTTTCCACCACTACAGGACACATTGGATGAAGCAAAGTCTAACACCCTTGTTTCCACCAGTTTCTAAATATAACTATATTGGATAAGAGACTATGGAAAACTCGATATGTGTGAATGTTTGATTTGATGAACCTTTGTATAAAAGGTCAATGAATGTAATTTATGTTATTAAGAGAAAATGGATAAGTGTTGCATAACTGTTGAAAGGGGGGTTTTCCAAGAGAGACCACAGATGTTATGAAAGAGATGGTGTGGGGAACCATGAATGGTTGAGATAACCCCCACCAAACCAATACTTTGTTGGATTTAATTGCTTAGGAACAGAACAACCCTCTGACCTAGGCATGAATTAAAGTTAGGATGGTAGGTGGGAAGACCTCCTCAAGAGTTAATGAGGGGATGGGACAAAGAGCCCATCTATAAGGATTTAAGACCTTACCACAAACTGGGAATTTGGGACACACACAATCTTGTTGAGGAAGGAAAGAAAGGAAGGTGTGGTGGGTAGAGGAAGACTTGTGAAGAGAGAAGAGATGAGAGACTAAGATCTCTGGTTCGAGGAAGAACTGATAAACGAGTGTGTTCTAGTCATAGGAAGTGGCTAGCAGGGTTATGATAAAAGTTGATAAATGAGGTTGTTGAGTGACTGAAGAAGTACTTAGGAAGACCTCTTTGCTTATTATAGATAAAAACCTATTCCCAAGATCATGTGGGAGGAGGAGAGTAACTTCCGTCCTTAACTGTTGTTGAGTTAGAAGAGAGGATTCTATCTCAGAGAATCATGGTCTAGCTCAGGGGTGGCCAGTGGTAAATCTGTTAGGAGTGACTAAGCCTATGGTTGCGTGGAAACAAGAACCCCTTTCAGTAGCTGCATCACATCATCTGGTTTTCATAAGTGTTTTCATACCTTATGCATTGAAATGGAATAATAGATGAATGCATGTGTTTATGTATTGAATTATAAAGTTATGTGTATGCACTTATCTTCTTGTGAACTTATGCTTTTGATTTATTGCCTATATGCCCCATCTTAGCCCTGGAGGTGTCATGAGACATAAATCGACAGGATGGACGAGATAGAAAGTATTGAGTCAATCTAGCCATTCTCCGTCTGAAGAGGATATCTTCCTCACATTCCTTGTTGTGCGACCGAGATATCATGCCCAAGTCCTTAAAAACTTCACAATGAAGAGATTCATGTTTAACTCGCGAGAGTTTAGAAGAACCCATATGACCAACACTTAGGGACCCTAGGCTAAGCCTAAGGGAGCTAATTCCTTTTGGATTCGGAGCTCCGAAAGTCCTGGATTTCAAAGTATTGTCGACCCTCTTGCCGAAGGAGACCGAGATTTAAGGTTAGTTGTAAGGTTTACTGACGTTGGGAGGTTTCCCTAGTGGTTAGATGAACCTATCTTACTGACTAAACCGGTATCCAACTCCCCATTTCGAAGTAACGCGAGCCACTGATCGATAATGTTCAGGGATTCCCTCAGTCGTTGGATCTACACCAAGGCGAATTTGGCGAAGTACCACTTCAAGAGAATGGATATGCCATAGCATCAAACTCCCTGAAATCCAAAGTTACGAAGTAAGGAGAGCCACAAATTTGGGAGAGATCGTAAGGAGCCCTGCCTACCGTCCGACCATTTAGGAGAAGGGACTCACACACGGTACTTCGGTGAAGTCCTTCTTCATATGAATGGAATGGTAGTAAAGTCAAAACCCCCAAAGTCCAGATTCGAGAAGTGACCAGGATCGTAGATATGAGGATGCCCGGGAACAATCCCAACCGTTGGATCTACGATGTAGTTAGCCCGACGTTGACCACTTCGGGAGGATAGGGGTGTTGTAATGTCAAAACCCCCAATGGTCGAAGTCACGAAGTGATGTGGACCATAGATCTAAGGATCCTTCGAGTTCCCTCTTAGCCATCGATATATAGGGGACGTGTGGAATTGTATCCTTTAGTTCGAAGACTAGGCAATCCGGGGAATTTGAGATGTGGTGTGTCGATAAGCTTCGAAGCCCGAAGTGACGAGAGTCATCAATTTTAGGATTCTTCGAGACTCTTCCTAATCGCATATCTAGGTTGTGGTCAACCCGATGTTGACCTACTCTGGGAGGTGGTTGTGGAAACTTCCTCTACGGAAAAGGAAGGATGATTTTCTTTTTCTACGAAAGATGCATGCCCTTACTTAAGACGGTGACGGATAACTTGAGCATAACTTGTCACTCAATTATTTGTTTAAAATAAAGTGAAATCTATTCCTAGCACAGAAAAGGAAAAATGTTTACTATATTCCTTTTGAAAATGAAATGGATTCCTTTTGTCTGATCATTTCCATGTTCCGTATTGAACACGCAAATTGTAGGCTTGAAATGTAGGTTTTATGGGATGTTGTGTCAAATACTTTTTTTATTCTGGTTGAGCCTGAGCTTAGGTTGGGCCAATCTCAATGTTGGATGAAAGAAAGTTTTGTTCAAAAGTGGGTTGTTGTAATCATGATTTTTGACTTTATTGAGAATTTTTACATTTTTTTTACATGCCATTTGCACATCTACCTTGCGTGTCACTACATTTACACACTTATATGGATTAGATGTAGTAACATTCTATGTTTGATGTGGATTTTTACAAAAGATAATCTTCAAACAAAGAGATATGGGTGCATTTCAACAAAACATTAAGAATATTACATAGTTAATTTTAGCCTAAGTCAAGTGTTTTGTTAATATATTGATATATTCAGAGAAGTGTAATGTGTTTACTTAATGTGTTTTCATTTTTTTTTTAATCAAAATGAATACAAACTAACATGTATATTTTTTTTTGTTACACAACCAATTTGCAATCATGAATCAACAACTTCTTAAGAGCCATTACTTGCACCATGTGTTGGCTATTAGCCACTAACATGCAATTTTTTATACCGATTTTATTTCAAATTTAATTTTAAGTATTTATATTATCAATCTATTCATGAATCAACAACTTCTTAAGAGCCATTACTTGCACCATGTGTTGGTTATTAGTCACTAACATGCATTTTTTTATACCGATTTTATTTCAAATTTAATTTTAAGTATTTTATATTATCAATCTATTGTTGATCACTAAAAATAAAAGATTTGGGAATACAAAGCTTTTTCATTTTCTAAGATGTCTTAAGAGGAGATTGTTCACTTGTCAATGTTTACCTCAAAAAAGAGATTGATGATCTTTCTAAGGTTTTCAACCATCCTTCTAGGGTTTTTTTCACATAATATTAAAATATTGTCAAGAAAGAGTAAATGGGTGACATAGTAAAATCTTGTCAAGAAAGAGTAAATGGGTGACATAGTAGGAAATACCAACATTTATACTATTGTTGTTTCTATTTCTAGTGGCCTCCTTAAGAGACCTACTAAATTCTTTAACAAGAATGAGAAACAACAAGGAGGACAACGTGTTTAATCCCTCTTTAAAACTTAAAGAAGGAAGATACGTCACCATTTAATAAATTCTTTAACAACAATGAGAAACAACAAGGAGGACAACATGTTTAATCCCTCTTTCAAACTTAAAGAAGGAAGATACATCACCATTTAGTAGAATTGCAAACCAACTAATGCAACTCATTACCAAGTAAGAAAACCATGACAAAAGCCAATATGAATAAGAATAAGTCTAATGAAGAGGCAATTCACCTAATCAAATGCTTTGGAAACGTCCACATTCAAGAACAAGGCTGCATGGCAGCGTATACCTGTCGCTATGCAGCCTTGTACGTTGTCGCATGGAAGTGTATACCTGCCGCTATGCAGCCTTGTACGCTGTCGCATGGCAACATATACTAATCTCATAACACTAGAATATGCTATGTCGAGCAGATGTCATAATATCATACAGAATTGAATCAACATATACTCATGTGATATAAGTTGCTTCTCCTTCGACTTTGCTGAAGGCGAGAGGGTAAAGGAGAACATGGACCTTCATAGAGATTTTTCTCCCCAGAAGAGCGAGCAAGGGCAGAGAGCTAGAGAGGCACGAGATAAAACTTTATTTTTCAAGTTATGTAAAGTTGTCATCATCAGATAAAAAGAAGAAGAGTTCATCGACTCAAGGTGGGGATAGCTACAACTAAGAAATGGATGGAAACTCACTCAGAAGGGAAGCTACTCCAATTTATATTATCGATATTAATATTTCATTACAGAATTTCAATTTGTGACAAGCATTTCAGTTTGGAAACCGTTTCAGAATTTAAATTTCTGACAAGCATTTCAGTTTGGAAAGCTTTTCAGAATTTTAATATGTAACAAGCATTTCAGTTTGGAAATGCGTTTCTAGATTAAGCCAAAAAAAACTCTTTATAAATCACCACTTTGTAATTAATTTAGCTTCATCAGTTATACACATGCTTGGATAGAGCTATAGACTGACTTGTCTCTAATAAACCATTTTCTCTAAATTATCTTTCCCATAACTACAAATCATAAAGATCTTATCACATTTATAAGGAAAATAAAAATACTTACTATGAATAGTAAGGGCGGTCAAATATAAAAGCCATTGAATAGTAAGGGCAGTCAAATATAAAAGCCATTAATTGTGAAATACCAAAATAGTAAGGGAAGTGAAATATAAAAACCATTGATTGTGAAATACCAAAATACAAATCTTGAGTTTGCGACCCATTTAACTCATTTTGGCTATTGATTCTCTCAAATGACTATAAAAGCACAACGAATTAAACAAGTAGAACTAATCTAAGAACCAAAATTTGAATACAAAATGATTTAAAAAAGAATTCACGAAAAGTTTGAAACAATAAAGAATGGTTACAAAGATACTATACAGGCCTAATAAATTAAAGCGACTAAAATTATTCTCACCATTGTTCTCAGAATTTGAAATCGAAGAAAGAATGCATGAAAGATATGAAGCAACAAAGAATTCTTACAAAGACAACCTACTTTCAGAAGCGAAATTTGAAAAGGTATGTGTTCTCTGGTCACTTCATTTACTGTATTTGTTATGGGATTCAAAATCTGGTTGATAATTAATATTTTTTTTGAAGGGATGAGGTCTAATGTTTGATAACACCTATCATGGAGAGTGCATGGATATAGTGCATGGATAGAAAGTGGTAGAAATGTATGGATAGGAAGTGGCAAAAAATATTTATAATAGTGTTATTAATGAAGGGTGGATAGTGTGGGACCTTGCATGAGGCCCACGTGCCTCTTACTCCATCAAATAAAAAACAATTAAACAAGAAAACCTTACCTTATCTCTCTGCCATCTCAAAACAATTAAACAAGAAAACCTTATCTCATCTCTATGCCATCTCCTTGTGCCACTTCTCCTGGGCTCCGACCTTTCTCTTCTGCTCTACACAAGCAAGGTTGTGCAAAGCTCTTACAACTTGTCAAATAATGCACTTAGGTATCCTCTCGGCACTTTACTACCTCATTCTCCTCCACAGAAGTAAATTTCAACTTCAGAATGAGTACGGAAGCATAGGAGATGATGCGGGATCAACATGTTTATAGAAGAGTTCAAGTGATCCAAGTGGATTTTGGGATAGAATAATATACTAGGTGGAATCACATCATTTTGACATTCTGAGTATCGGTAAATCATCGCTGGGAATATCCGTGGGTAGGAATATCACCAGGTTCTAAGTTTTCTCAAAACGCACATACTCAGAAGCCTGGGAAAATTCGCCCAACAGTCTCTTTATATCAATTGCTGGAAGAATCAACAGAAGATGGCCAACACCACCAGTAATAGAACTACTTATATATCAAGTCCTAACAGGAGGGAGGTTTCGGCGTCAGCCCAAGAGCTTCAATATATATTGAGTCCCAATAGGAGGGGGGTTCTGGTTTCAGCACGCAAGCTTCACTACACAACAAACAGGGCTCGCACGGAGGAACTCGAGAGAAAAAAATTCCTACCCTATAGACAGAGCGTGCTCAACTGCCTCATATTTCCTTCCACACCTGCATTGCCACAGGATCGAGTGTTGCAAACCCTGTATTAGAGTTCCAAATCCACATAATGTGTAAATTCAGGTCTGTTTGGTCTGCAATTATGGCAGTTCATTATAGCATTGGCTTCTTCATTATAACACCAGTAATATACCAGGTGATGCCATTAGAACGTCTCATTCAATTTCTACTTTCGTACCTATATTATAGGCTGCCTCAACGGCAGTCACCTCAACATTTAACCTCAATGACAATCACCTCAACATTTAAAAAATTTATTTTCCATCGTCGTCCCAAGAATAAGGGGTTGGTTTAACTAACCAATTAGATTGGAAAAAAATGTCTTTTCACTGGAAAAAGCCTACAGCCATGGCACATCTTCACAAAGAGGTTGATTTTCACTTACCGGCAGGCCACACTGTAGCTTTTTTTTATGGAGCTGCACTGTCTTCCATATCTTACTGTGGAGCTGGAGGCTTTTTTAAATCACACCCGTAGAGGATTAAAAAATGGTCTCTTTGTTGTGGAAGGGGTTCGAACACCAAAGCAGAGCTTCTTGGCTTATGGACTAATCTTTTGTTGGCTTCTTTTTGGTCCCTCGACCACCTGAAGGTCATTGGCGATTCAAAAGTTATAATAGACTGGGTAAATGGTTCTTGCAGTCTTCATTCCATCCATGTTGAAGCTTGGAAACACAAAAATCTCCGGCTGACTCGCTCCTTCTCAGCCATCTCCTTCCACCACCTCCCCAGATCCTTCAACTCTGAAGTGGATGAACTTTCCAAGAGAGCTCTTAGTCAAATTGTGGGTAGACTCTCCATCCATCACTGTGACAGAGGATTGGAGAGTCAAACATCTTTCTTCAATCTCTTCGAAGGTTAATCATCTTGTTTCGATGCTCCTGATCCCTTCTCTGTGATTTTGATTTCCCCATATGCTCCTGTCCATGCTCCTTTTTGAAGATTAGGGAGATGCTTCGCTTCTGGGCACTGGGAAGTTTTTCGCTCTGTTTAAGTCCTGGCAGCATTAGCACTAGGGAGACTGCACGATCCTGGGCATTGTCTATCTTTCAGAAGTCTCTGTTTGTGGCAGATCAATCATTGATACCAGGACTCTCTCCTCGGGTCTGTGTGTTGATGGCTGGATACTCGGGCCGAGATATCTGCATTTCTTATCTGGTTGTGCATATGACAGGTTCAAGCTCTGAGTTAGATGGCTATTTTTTTGCACATTTCAAGCACCAGTGAACTCGTTTTTCTCTGTTTGGATGGGTCGTCTTCCGTTTACAAAGTTATTCACGAGATCACCAGGCGATCACATTCATTGTTGATTTTTGATCAGGACTGTATTGGTTCAGTTACATTCGGGCGTTGGCTGTATACAGCGCACTGTAAATGATTTTATACATATATAAAATTGAGCAATTTCTTTTGGGAAAAAAATAAATAAATAAAAACAAAAAAATCAATTTGTAATGTAAACCTTTAAAAAACTACTCACAAATTTTTGATCAACTATGAATTAATACCTGGTCAATGTGATATCGATGGCTATATACCATGCTACCTGTAGGTATAACAAGAGTTGCATGGCAGAATAGTCCTTGCCATGTAAGATTGTGTTAATGGTGGGGAGGGAAGGCCTCCTGACACCTCTGCAATAAGGGGTTATCCTGCTTTGCCAAGGACTAATAATAAATTGGTTGATCACATAGACACAATTTATCTACAGGACGTCTGTATCTAGCTACATATTAAGAGTAACCATTGATCACACGTGTACAAGTTGTATTTTAAAAATATTATATATCCCTGTTAGATTCTGTTTAGAACATTGAAGTTTAAGTTTTCTTATTAGATTGTGTTTGGAATATTGGAATTAAAGTTTTCTAGAAAAAAAATAGTAACCAAACCTTATCACTTAATGTTTTGGAAAAATAGTACCTCCACGGTTTGGACAAATACTGCGTAGAAGTTCTGAGTCTTTATGCATTTTTATGGCATTCTATCTAAAATATTATAACGAAAGGTTGTCTATCCTAAACCTTGAAAATTTTTCGGAAATAAAAATCCTTTTAAACACTTCGCAGGATTACATAACGCTCACTGTGCAACTTTCCATCGCATCTTAGTACAGGCTGTCCTGTCCCTATGAGGCGGTAGCCGTTCATTATCTTTGGAAAAAATAAAACAAATTAAAGTGTTGAAGAGGTATTTAAACTCTCAAGGAACAATCTTTAATTTCTTAGAATTCAAAATAGGTTAGGATTGTGTGACCTTCCTGGTTTAAATTCATCTATCCATTCGTTGAAATTGATGATAGATTAGAAATGCAAACACATATGAAGATAAATTCATACAGAAATAGGCAACTTTGAAAAATGTTTGTACAGGCAATACAGAGATGTCTTTCACACTTTAAATGACAGATTTGGGGTTTAATTAAAATACATATGCAACCTACAATATCTAAAAGGAAGTCAAATACAATTATTTGCATTACCCGCAGTTGCATATTCTGCTCTCAGGCTACCATAACTTCATTACCAACTTCATTACCAACTTCCAAAAGAAAGAATGTACCATAACTTCATTACCAACTGCCAACATATGTGTGCTGCTCTTCAATCTTAAATATTAGAGCATTTTATACTTGTGCATACACCTTTTTATCTATTTTGTAATCACTTCATTATTATTTCTTTGAATCTCTACTTAAAATTTGACTAAGTTCATAAATTTTGTTGGCTTTGGTTTACTTTTAACTTAGCTCCTTGACATATTTTTTAAATTTTATTTTGTATAGTTGCTTTTGGCTATCTAATCATCTTTATGTGGTTAATGTGTTGAATAATATGTGGTTAATGTGTTGAATAGTACTTGAGTTTCATCCCTCGGTTATTCCACAAAGTTTTCTAAAAAAATTACAACAACCTCTTATCTTAGTCTAATGTAATGGTTTTTTAAAATCCATACAAATTTAAGTATGATATATGCAATAAGTCATATCGTTGGTACTATTATAAAAAGCGGAAATATATTCGGACTTTAACAGTTTGTCATGGAAGATATGTTATTAATTTGATAAATTTTCTCTGTAGTCTGCAAAATCATTCACGACTTCTCCCACTGCAGGCATCTTAGTCAAGGGCTTCAGCCTCTGAGGCACAAACCCTGTAGGCTTCTTATGCTTCCTCTTCCGAGCTTTTTTCCCCGAATGCCAATCCCCAACACTGCCCACTATGTAGTTGCATGAAATGGCATCAGCCAGGTGAGTAGAGCGAATGGAAAGAGTGGAAGGATCGACGCAGTTGTCCGGCTTCAGTTCGTGAGGAACAAGTCAGCGAATGGATAAGGATGAGGAGTTAAAAAAACTTTCCTTTCTCATTAATTCAAGGTCTCGAAATATGAGAAGGCTACAATAAAACCATCAATTTATTTACCAATGAGGAGTTAAAAAAATATTATTTTTGTTATATTAAAAAATATTTTTTTTTATTTGTTATGTTGAACATTAAAACTGATATAAATTTTTCAAGTCAACAAAAAACTAATATGAAAGTCAATGCTAACTCTAGGAAGTAACTTGTGATTTTCACTTGTTGCTAATGAGTTTGACCCATCGATAAGTAGTCAAACTTGAGATGGAGTTAACTTGGCTCCAGTAGAACAAAAAAATCTGATTCAAGAATACTCAAAAGACTCAACAATTTTTTCAAGTATGTTCCAAATTAATACAATGTTAGTCAATAATATTTTTGTTGATAATCAATTGTATCTCATGACCATGGACCTACCAATATTCTTTATTGAATTTTATAAACATATCCATTAAAATTGTCAAACAAATGATACCTTCACCTGTAAGTGTTGTAACCACATAAAAGTGGTGGAGGCCCAACAACTACCCATTTAATACCAGTCCTCTTCAATCTGAAGACTAAGCACTCAAGAATCACGAGTCTTGCTTCCAAACCTCAAGTATCTACAAACATGAAAAGAAACTACTAAAAAGGTAAAAACAAAAAATAAGTGTTGTAACCACATAAAAGTGGTGGAGTCCCAACAACTACCCATCCAATACTAGTTTTCTTCATTCTAAAGACTAAGCACTCAAGAATCATGAATCTTTCTTCCAAACCTCAAGTATCTACAAAGATGACAACAAACTACTAAAAAGGTAAAAACAAAAAATCGTTGAATTGGGAAGGACAATTTGGCACTACATAAGAGTAGACATTTAAGACATAAGAGTGGACATTTAAGACCATGAATAACATCATTCAAATGAGAGGATAACTCTGTTTATGTTTTGCAAAGATGAGGTGTTTACTATGAGACAAGTCTGTGATCAGATGCACTCTGAACTCAGTTAAGTAAAGCAACAAGTTGGCTACATAAATGCAAAAGACAACCGAATGTGGTGTGTTTATAACAAATTGATACTGACATTTCCCTTTCTCATGCTGATATCATAAGTTTAATTATGCATTTAAAAGTAACAGAGAACAGAAAGGAAGGTGAGTTGCACCTAGAATTAAAAGCAATGTTGTTCAATGATCAATCACTCCTGTTTTAGAAAATCTGCTTCTCAATAATATTAGCCATCAGTTGTTACAGGCATACTTCTTGAGTCAAGGAAGTCATAAAATTGTTATAAAGTGTTCTTTGGCTGCAAAAGAGAACTTCAAAAATAAAGCAACACACATTGAAGTTTCTCACAACCTTAGTGGATCCTTTTGACGGAAACAAACTCATTGCATGTCTCCTTGTCAGTTATCAACTCTCTCAGCTTTCCCTCCATAGTAAATATCCCGCAGACCTGGGGAGGATTCGGCATTCCAATTAACATAATTTTCCCAAAACCGTTTGTCTGGAAACTGAACAATTATATTTGGGGAAATCCTCTCTATTTCTAACACTTTCATGTACTCCAATGCCTCCATTACTCTAAAACGAGGAATTATCCTCTTATCCAAGCTGCATGTAAAAAGAGGTGTATACCTCACAAAATCATCTAATGAGAATCCCACTGATTTAACCAGAAAATCTACATTACGCTTCAATTTTTCCTCTGAAATTCCCAGAATCCAGGGCTTCTGACTTGATAATTCGGAAATTTGTTTTTCTGAGAAACCTAAATTTCTCAAACACTGCAGTTTTTTATCTATCTCTTCTTTTCCTATTCCTAGTATGTTACGCAAAGCATGTCCAAATATCTGTGATCCCTTCTCAAACCCCAAACCCTCGGCCACTTTAAATGATTCAATGACTGTTTCCTCTGTAGTCAATAATATTTTTGTTGATAATCAATTGTGTCTCATCACCATGGACCTACCAATATTCTTGATTGAATTTTATAAACATATCCATTAAAATTATGAAACAAATGATACCTTCACCTGTAAGTGTTGTAACCACATAAAAGTGGTGGAGGCCCAATAGCTACCCATTTAATACCAGTCCTCTTCATTCTGAAGACTAAGCACTCAAGAATCATGAGTCCTGCTTCCAAACCTCAAGTATCTACAAAGATGAAAAGAAACTACTAAAAAAGTAAAAACAAAAAATAAGTGTTGTAACCACATAAAAGTGGTGGAGGCCCAACAGCTACCCATCCAATACCAGTTTTCTTCATTCTAAAGACTAAGCACTCAAGAATCACAAGTCTTGCTTCCAAACTTCAAGTATCTACAAAGATGACAAGAAACTAATAAAAAGGTAAAAACAAAAAAAATCACTGAATTGGGAAGGACAATTTGGCACTACATAAGAGTAGACATTTAAGACATAAGAGTGGACATTTAAGACCATGAATAACATCATTCAAATGAGGGGATAACTATGTTTATGTTTTGCAAAGATGAGGAGTTTACTATGATACAAGTCTGTGCTCAGATGCACTCTGAACTCAGTTAAGTAAAGAAGCAAGTTGGCTACATAAATGCAAAAGACAACCAAAGGTGGTGTGTTTATAACAAATCGATATTGACATTTCCATTTCTCATGCTGATATCATAAGTTTAATTATGCATTTAAAAGTAACAGATAACAGAAAGGAGAGTGAGTTGCACCTAGAATTAAAAGCAATGTTGTTCAATCGCTCCTATTTTATAAAATATGCTTCTCAATAATGTTAGACATCAGCTGGTACAAGCATCCTTCTTTACATAAATTCAAAAGACAATCGAAGGTGGTGTGTTTATAAAAAATCGATATTGACATTTCCCTTTCTCATGCTGATATCATAAGTTTAATTATGCATTTAAAAGTAACAGAGAACAAAAAGGAGGGTGAGTTGCACCTAGAATTAAAAGCAATGTTGTTCAATCGTCCTATTTTAGAAAACATGCTTCTCAATAATGTTATCCATCAGCTGGTACAGGCATCCTTCTTGAGTCAAGGAAGTCATAAAACTGTTATAAAGTGTTCTCTGGCTGCAAAAGAGAACTTCAAAAATAAAGCAACACACATTGAAGTTGCTCACAACCTTAGTGGATCCTTTTGATGGAAACAAACTCACTGCATGTCTCCTTGTCAGTTATCAACTCTCTCATCTTTCCCTCCTTAGTAAATATCCCGCAGACCTGGGGAGGATTCGGCATTCCAATTAACATACTTTTCCAAAAACCGTTTGTCTGGCAACTAAACAATTATATTTGGGGAAATCCTCTCTGTTTCTAACACTTTCATGTACTTCAATGCCTCCATTACTCTAAAACAAGGAATTATCCTCTTCTCCAAGCTGCATGTAAAAAGAGGTGTATACCTCACAAAATCATCTAATGAAAATCCCACTGATTTGACCAGAAAATCTACATTACGCTTCAATTTTTCCTCTAAAATTCCCAGAATCCAGGGCTTCTGACTTGATAATTCAAAATTTTGTTTTTCTGAGAAACCTAAATTTCTCAAACACTGCAGTTTTTTATCTATCTCTTATTTTCCTATTCCTAGTATGTTACACAAAGCATGTCCAAATATCTGTGATCCCTTCTCAAACCCCAAACCCTTGGCCACTTTAAATGATTCAATGACAGTTTCCTCTATAGTCGCGAGCAAACGAGGTTGCATTGCCACTAACTTCGATAACGCTTCACCTTCAACAACTAATCTTTGCAAGAGTGAAATCGCAGATCTAAGCTTATCCTCACTGTAGTTTAAAATGTTTGAACCGGTAATAACAAGTTTGCATATATCATCTTTCCTCATGAAATACCTGAGGAAGCTCAGCCTAGACTTTAGGTCTCTTTCGGATTTATATGAGAAAACCCTAGGGTTACAAATGACTGCCTTTCGAATCTGAGTAGAGATGATCAAACCATATTCTTTTAACAGCCGCAAGCATTCTTCCAAATTCTGGCTTGATTTATGAAGCAAGCCCTTGCTATTATTTAAGCCTTTTGAAACATTTTCTCTGTCATACCGCATTTGTCGATGAGAAAATCTGTGACAACGCCCTTGTCTGGTGGAGATGGGGATGGGGTTGTTGTTTCCATGCAGAATTCAACGATTGTTATGTGGGGTTTAGCATTCTGAAGCAGCGAAATTGGCTTTGATATTCCACGGGATGATATTGGGAATTTGTTCATTATCAATCTTTTCCACATCAACTGAATAAACATTATGTTTGCAAAAGTGAAATCGCAGATTTAAGCGTATCCTCGCTGAGAAAGAAGGGGCCAAAAGAGAAAATATTACCTGGAGGTGGTGTTGACGGGCGAAATTGTCCATCCGTCAATTGAGAGGGTGGAACCGGTCCGGGGTTGTCTAAATAACCCAAGCCGTTTGGAATGAACCACCCTGACGGGTTTAACGGCTCCGTTGGTCGCTCTAAGGTCCTAGGGAAACCAAAGAGAAAACTAATCTAAACTAAATAATCTATCTAAAACTAATAAAACTAACTAACTAAAACTAAAATAACTAATACACTAATACAATAATCTAATCAAAACAAACTACTAAATTAAACTAAAACTAAATATAAACTACTCTAACTATTATATACAATCTACTAATTACTCTTACACTAACTCTAATAATTAATTATCTAATTACTAATTGAATTACAACTTATTCACAAATATACATTATCTACAATTTGCAGATTTGAATAAAACCTGTAAAACTCATATGTTTTATGTCCTAAGACAACCAGAGATATTTTTTGATTTTTTGATTTAATGAATAAGAAATAAATTTACTGAAATTAAACGATCTAATATATTAACTCTAACTAAACTAATATCTGAACTAAACTACTAATAAAAATAGTAAACACCCAAGCGACTAACTGACCTGGGAGCGCTCCTAATTTGTCCTGCATATGATGACTTCAAAGCTATTCGGAGGAAGGAAACTTGCACCAGTTGATCCAGAAGCTTTTCGTAAACGATTGGCTGCGCTGCTCTTTGAGTGGTTTACAGGAAAAACAAGACATAAAAAATCATAACAACTATATGATTATAAATCTCTGCAATAAGGGAAACCTGTTATGCAAAAACTTATATTTGATAATTCAACCTATGAAGAAGATAAACCTGTCATTCACAAACTGAACTAAACAATTGTTATGTCTTTTATACACTTGGAAGAAACCAGATATGGATTACAGTGATTAAAATTATATCATTTGCACATGATTAAGATAGCTAAAGTAGTCATTAACCAGATACAAACTGATATACACAACATGAAACAAAATATTGATATAATGAGAAGCTAAAGTTGTGACAAAACACCAAATTCTAAAATAGCATACAGGACTAGATAGAAATCAAATCAAATCTTTTTTTAAAAGAATCAAATCCAATTTTCTTTCAATAAACATTAAAAACGAATTACTAATGATTCAAATGAGTTTATCATTCAAATTAAACAAAATCAAAAAGTGATTCAGTCGAAACAGGGATAAGAATGTTCTGTTTTTCTTTTACCATAAAACAGGGTCAAACCGTAACAAGACTGTTTCATATCAAATGAAATTAATAGTGAGTCATATCATATGAGATACGATCTAATCCAACACAATCCTGATCCATTTGCTATGGCTATAACAATGTAGCATAAGATTCATGTTGTTTTAATCAAATACAAAGATGGAAAGACTGTTACGATTATGGGTAAATAAAACATTCATAACAACATCAACCAAACTTCGCCATAGGTTTCGATCGCTAAGCATTACACAGTCAACAGACAGGGTCAAATAGTGATCACAACCATCATCAGATCGACAGAAGTGATAATCGTAAACTGGGCAACAATCAAAACAAATCATGACTGAGTTAAATATAGAAACAAATCGTGATCCTGGGTATAGTCACTTTCGCTCCCCAAATCAAATTTAAACAGTATATTCATTGCAATATGAATTGAACTGATAACATGGTGGAGTAAACCAACGCGAATCAATTGGCTGGGTATAACTGTTAGGATTCGTATCTATTCATGATTTGGGTGCATATAAAACATAATCATATTAAACATAATCCAAACTGTATTCGAGCTTGGTTGAAAATCATATGTACATAAAACTGTAACAGTTAACCATAATTGTCACCAAACAAATCATATACATCATAACGAAATCAAAACGAAATATGATTGTGTTCAGAATCGAATATGAGAAACAGCTTGTGTTTATAATAGATACCAACGACTTCAATGGACAGCAGAGCATCCAATTTAAGCTAAATCAAACCAATCCAGTACATACCACGATCAATCAAATCGAAGGAGATCTAATCAAAGCTAAAATCAGAAAACAAAATTCGATTTATCAAAACAAAACAATGTACATAATGCATGCTTATGTGACAAAGCAAATCCACGCTGTAAACAGAGCTATGAGTTTTTTATATAAACAAGTGATAGACATACCAATGAGGTTGTTTGAGCTATGCCAACTTTGAATTTACGACTGCTGTAGCTGACTCCACATTTTTAAACAAAATGAAACCTATCGTTCTCTGTTTCTTATCAGTGGCTTGCAATTTAGCCTTTTGATTGGTAAGTCGTGCAACTTGGTCCTCCAAAGAATGAATTATGGACTGTAGCATTGGCACATCAAGATAATACCTCTCTAACCATGAGCTACATTGATCACAGGATGGCGTTGTAGGTTGAGGTAGAGCAGGAGAGGGTTTTGATGAATCACCGGGGGTTTTACAAGGCAACTTAATGCCTGGGTAATTAGGTTCGTTTTGTAAGCAAGGTGGCAGGTTGTTCACAAAGTCATATGAGGGTTTGGTGCACAGACCTTCCGAATAGGGGTATTCACTAGCCAAGAAACACTCCACTTCTGATTCAGAGTCTTCACTCACCACGATAGGGTCAGGTTTGACAGGAGGTTTTGGTTTGTTCCTTGCCATTCGAGAAATTAGACGGGCATTCTTTTTTCCTTTGGCGTTTGCAGTAGGTTTGGCTTTAGGCCTTTTAGCCATGGGCTTAATAGTTTCGACATCCTTGGTCATAGAGTGGGGTAGGTCGATAGGTGAGTCGGGTAAGGGTTTAGGTAACATAATACTATAGGGTACCAGGGGTACAGACTTGCCCTCGCTCACCATAGGGGTTTGAATCCTCAAAATTATTGCAAGTAAGAAAATCGTTCCAACAGTCTCCGTGTAACCCCAAATGACAGACAACAATCATTTTAATCAACCCATAGTGAAAAAGGCTGCTAGCATCCTGGTTCCTTTTGTATCTCTTAGACATTTTAAACAGGCTTCTATGCAAGTAATAAGGCATATTAAGCTCATAGCCCATGAAAACCATAAGGAAATGAAGGTGGTGTAAGAAAACAAACCCATACCGACCCTCACAGGTGATAAACTGTTTGGTTATCATCAGCAAATCGTGCCAAAGTTGCTTGAGCATGTTCGCGGGCAAACCTTTATCACAGGAGCTAACCTTATGCGACTGGAAGAGCAGTGTCCAAGGGACCTCTTACACTTTGCAATTCTTGGACCATCGATGTCCAGTGGCAAGCAAACCCGTAGCTAAACTGAGAAATTGCTCGTCAATTTCCAATTGAACATCCCCGACCTTGGCTCGACAACCATCAAAGGTTAAAGCGAATTGCCGAGCAACGCAGGGGTTAAAACCATCAAACTTTTGTATGAACGGGAGCCATCCAAATTTATCAAGGTCACTATGGGCACTGTCGAACATCAACAGAGCCTGGCTACCATTAGGTTTAGCCCTTACGACTGGAGCCATGGTGCGGGCACATGGTAAGGGTTTGGGTTGAAAACAACAACACAGAGAAGCAAAGCTGTTTGGGCTAACAACTACGAACGATCAAAGGGGAAGCATTAATGTGCATGTGCGAGGGTGGTGGGATTATTCACCGCCATGCATAATAGTAATGACAAAGTACAACCGTTGTTCAATCAATCATAACATAGTTCAAACCATATTATTCGGCCAACCCAAGAATCAAACGGTGGATGATATACCAATGCGCCATTGTATTATTTCAAACTATGAATATTCAATGTGAAATCAAACCCAAAAGTTAAATATGTGCCATCGTATAAGTGTGTAATCAAACGTTTATAAAACATTGTGGCAATCGATTTCATAAAATTTGACAAGCCAAGAGCTATGACAATAAGGATCACATCATATATATAAAAACAAAAATAAACTATGACCCCTATGCAATCTAATGACTAGGCAAGTCCCAAATAATAAATTTTCATGCCCAATGCCTTACCAGTTTAATAAAATCCAATTGCGCAATCAAAGTAAGAATAGGCAAATAGGTATAGTTCAAAAATCCTTGCAGCCACTTAATGATAAACCAAAGGTAAGTGCTACTCAAAATATCAATACAAAGATCATGACAGTTCAAATAACGATGGAAGTGTTTTCACGCTTACAGTCGTGAAAACTAAATGGAGACCAATTTGCAAATGTCGCAAGGGATGAAAATATCGTCTATTTACAAAATGCGATGGTAATTTGAAGTTCAGAAGACATAAGTGTAGGCAACTTATAGGGCAATGGAAAAAATTGAATTTTCTGCCAACAATGGTGACACACTAGTAGAAGCAGTTATCTCTGTCGAAAGAAATAAATTCAGATTAGGACAGCAAAGAAAATTTCAACTCAAAAACAACAATCAGAAAATTGTACAAACATCATCATTTACCATCTTTTCCAGTGATGTTTTAAAAGCTGAAAACTAATAACAGTCTTAAGATCAGTAAGTCACGATATTAATGATAAAATCTTCAATACTGTTGGCATGGCCACTACTGCCAGCAGGCATCCATAGCCTCGACAGGGTTTCCATTTAACCCACTCTGACATCTGTATCCTGTCAAGAAGTTCTAGATCAGAATAAAGGACATTAAAGAGGTTCCTTATAATTTTTTACAGATTTTCGTGTACCCGACATTGCTTCGCTGCCAGCAGGCCTGTTCAGTACCCCGGCAAAGTTGTCTTGGCGCCATGCATGCATTTACCCACTGCCAGCGGACCTGTTCTGTATACTTGCGGGTTTACAAACACTTCCCACAGCTCTTATTTGGTTTTTCTTTTATAGATATATAGCCGAGTGGGGTGACACTGAAAATTTTGATATTTTAACATATTTTTTCAAACCTCATCAGACTTTTTTGACACTGTCCTTTATTCAGCTCCAGAAATGTTTTATTTCTAAAACAACTTACTATGACAGGGAGACATTTTTTTGAGTCATTCTTTTATGGAAAAGGGACAGTGTAAAAAGATAATAGATGATCATGACAAACTTTGCTCAGAGATTGAAATTAGTAAACTTATTTCAAACAACAAAATTTTCCAACATAAATATCAGTTTTAGAAATGTATCACTGATGTTCATACAATCTTTCAAAAGTTATTTCAGCGAAGAAATTTTCCTATGGTCTTTGTCTAAATGGCTCAGTGCACAGGTATGCATATCTTTGAAAAAACACAAAAAAAAAAATGATCAATCCAAATCAAAACCAAAAACAAAGGAAAAATAAAAACAAAAGGAAATATTTACATAATATACAAGGGTAGTAATCAAGCGAAGTATCTTTTCAAGGCTTGGCCATTCACCGGATAGGTGTCAAGATGCCCTTCAAGATTCTGCAATCGAAAGGAACTAGGACCCAACTTTTCAACAATCAAAAATGGCCCAAGCCATAAGTTTTGAAACTTGGTGTGCTCACCCTTTCCTTCATGTGGTTTGTCCCACTTTAAGACGAGATCACCTACTTCAAAATTCCTATCAGAAGTAGAATTAGAATCGAACCAGCTTTTAATCAGTTGTTGATGTTGGTCTAATTTACGCTTAGCTTGGGTTCTTACTTCTTCTAACTTCATCAAAGCATTAATGCGTCTTTCTAAAGGGGGGCAATCTTCTTCTTGGACTTTTTGTGACAATTGAAGCGAAGGAAGAAGAATGTGAGGTGGCAGAATGGATTCTCTGCCATAAACGAGGAAAAAGGGGGAATTACCTATAGCGGCTTTGGGTGTTACCCTATCAGCCCACAGTGCATTTAGTAGTGCATTGTGCCAATTCTTGTGATTTTCAGCCACGGTTCTCTTGATAATTTTGATCAAGTTCTTGTTTGTTGATTCTACTAAGCCGTTGCCCTGGGGATAGTAAATCGCAGAATACTTTAGTTTTATTCCTTTCTCCAAAACGAACTCACTCATCTCAAGAGAAGAAAAGTATGAAGCGTTATCAAAGACTAGACAATCAGGGATACCAAAACGAGTGATGATATTCGAGTTTAGAAAAGAAATCACCTGACTTGTGTTAACAGTTCTTAGCGCAGTAGATTCAGACCATCGAGTAAAGTAATCAGTGGTTGTCACAATATACTTGTGCTGCTGTGAGGATGGAGGGTTAATAGGACCTATGATATCAAGGCCCCATTGCTGGAAAGGAGAATCGAATGAAACGGGTTGCAAGGGGAAGGCTGGTTTTTGCATTCGCCCTGATGCTTTCTGACAAATAACACATTTACGGCACAAGGCATGGGCGTCCCTAAAAAGCATCGGCCAGTAGTAACAGGCTCTTAAAACCTTATGAGAAGTGGTGTCACCACCGAAGTGACCACCAGCTTCTCCTGCATGCAACTCAAGCAAGACTTTTTCTGCTTCGTCTTTTTCAAGACAACGCATCAGTACGCCGTCAAAATTCTGACAAAACAGTGTACCGTTAACTAGATGAAAGGAGGCGGACTTTAGTCTCAACGCTCTTCTTTTGGCGGGGTCAAGGTGACGGGGTGCTGATCCATGTTCAAGATAGTGTCTAATATCGTTGTACCAAGGACTCATGAGGTTTTGTGCGCAACAAATCAAGCTTTTATCGCGTTGTTCTAGGTTTGACGTATCACTATCTTCTTGCTGTCCTATTTCTGAATCAACAACCAACTTACACAACCCTTGGCCTCTCACAATCTGTGCTGGGGTGATTTCTAAGTCATACTCCTGCAAGGAGGTGACCCAGTTGGCTCTCTTCTCTCCTAACTCCTTTTGCACTAACAAGTTCCTTACTGCAGGGTAGGGGACAATGACCTTTGTCCTTGACTTCAAAAGATAGGACCGAAAATGCTTAACTTCTTTGAAAACAATGTAGGCTTGCCGATCAACTGCTGGGTAGTTAAGTTCAACACCTTTGAAAGCAGAGCTCATAAAGGAGATGGGTACTTTGTTGTTTTTGGAGTTCTTATGAGTTAGGATTGTGGCATAGGAATGATCAGAGGAAAAAGTATAGAGTGTAAAATCTTGAGAGAAATCAGGTCTCATCAGAGACGGAGCGTCTATTATGGCCTTCTTTATGTCATTGAAAGCTTGGTTTTCTGCGGGTCCCCAGTGATATTGGGTGTCTTTCTTAATCAGATTCTGGAGAGGCCTGACCATTTCGAAGAAACTGGGGACAAATCTTCTCACGAAATTGATCTGGCCTAGGAAAGACTGCATGGATTTTTTGGAGGTAGGTAGGGGGAGTTTAGCGATGACTTGAGTCCTCTCGGGGTCAATAATCATTCCATCTCTAGACACAATGAATCCTAGTAATTTACCCTGTTCTACTGCAAAGATGGACTTCTTGGGGTTCAAGGAGATGTCGTATTTACGACATCGTAGCAGAACGGCTCGTAAGTGAGCTAGATGATCGTATTTGTTTTTAGAATAAACAGTCACATCATATAAGTAGACTACTACAGAGTGGTTGATTAAGCCTCTAAAAGCAATGTCCATTGCTCTCTAAAAGGTAGCACCAGCATTAATCAATCCAAAGGGCATTTTGCGATAAGCATAAGTGCCCCACGGGGTACGGAAGGTAGTTTTTAGTTGGTCTGGCGGAGACATCAAGACTTGGTTATATCTAGAGAAACCATCCAGTAAGGATAGCCTCTCGGAACCAGATACTTGTTGAAGGATCTGTTCCATGGGTGGGACATGATAGTTATCTTTGTCAGACGCTTTGTTGAGGTTTCGGAAATCGACACAAAGTCAAATTTCCCCGTTTTTCTTCCGAACTGGGACGAGGTTGGATACCCATTGAGTGTGTCTAACAGGAAAAATTATTTCAGTACTTAGGAGTTTATTCAATTCTTTTTGAACGGTCAGTTCTAGTTTAGGATGCATTTTCCTCAGTTTCTGTTGGAAGGGTAAAGTTTGGGGCTTCATCGGGATGACATGCTGTATAATATTAGGATCGAATGTTTTAAGATCATCGTAATTCCATGCAAAGACATCCTTGAATTCTTTAAATAATTTAACAAAAGAAACTTTTTCTTGTCTAGAACATCCCAAGCCTAAGTTGATACACTGAGGATTTTCACTAGTTCCTAAATTGACTTTTTCATAAGACAATGAGGAACTATTGGTTTTGCAGTTGACCGTCTTTTTAAATTTATCTTCAAAATCATAAAACTTTTCTAATCTAACAACAGATTTGGGTATGAAATTTACCATGTCCGATAGAGCTTCAGGAGATTTCGGATTAGGTATTACCGTAAAGTCGTGCAAATTGTCGTTGTGCGTTTGTTCATCTATCATAGCACCTTGAAAGGTTTCTTCCATGTGTATAAAGTTAATGATCTGCTGATCATCGTCGAATACTCTCTAGTTTGTGATATTGTCAGGAACAGATGGTCGAAACAATAATTCCACGGAGAATGCGTTTGGGGATAAGCCTTCTGCAGGAAGAAGTTTAGAGGCAACATTAGCTAGTAGATCTGCTTCAACATTATTTAATCTAGGAATGGAATTTATATTAAAAGCAGAAAATTTGTTCATTAAATTCCATACCTCAGACTGGTAACATTTGAGATGTGGGGAAATACAGTGTATAGAATCTCTTACCTGTCTGACCACTATTTCAGATTCGCCAAATACAACTAGATTTTGAATGTGCATGTCCAAGGCTTTTTTGAGACCTTGCAGTAAAGCCTCATATTCTACAGTATTGTTAGTACATTCAAATTCTAGCCTACAAGCCAATAAAGTCTTGTTACCTACCGGATCGGTAATGATGCAACCTGCGCCAACTCCTTCTTTAGACTTGGAACCGTCGAAATATAGAGACCAAATTTAATTTCCATCGGGCTCATGGGACTGTTGCATAGAAGCTGTTGGTTGCACAGATGTTGTGATCTCAGACTACTGTTCCGGATTGTTGATAGGTGAAGCTTCAGCCATGAAATTTCCGAAGAAGGTGTCCATCCCTTGGACTTCAGGTGAATCAACAGGAGTTGTGTATGGTTCATTGGGGTCATTCAAGTCTGTGACCGTGAACTTAAGGTAACGCTCACGATTCACCCTGATCTTGTTGGGCTTACCATTTTCTAGAAGCCATAAGTGAGACCAGTTCATCGCGAAGTAACCATGTAGCTGCTCCGACCAATCCCTGCTCAAAAACAGACCATACACTTCTGGAATATCCACCACAATTATATCAATAACCTGATGAACCTTTGGGTTAGACGATAATCTAATCAATACATTTTTCAGTTCCCCTATAACTTTAACATCTGTTCGATCAAGTTGTATGATTTTCAAAGAAGATGGTTCTACTTCAGCGTTAATCTTTTGGTAGACAGACCAAGGCATCACATTTGACGATGCTCCTAAGTCAACCATACAATTATGCACATTTCTTTTGAAGATTTCAAAAGTTAAAAGAAAAGGAGGTACATTCTTGCGAGTACTTAGAGTAGTAGCTTGTGGTTTCTTACTCGCAGTTTCTAATGCTACTATATCTACATTATTTGCATTATTTACGTTATTTACATTACTTACATTATTTACAAGTGTTTCAGGAAGGCTTCCTTTATCTTGAGGATCAGGATTATTTTTTGTGGAAGTCTTCTACGGAACTTTGCTTTGCACAACCTTGTTACCATTTGAATTACCATTCTTGTCATTTTCTGAAATATTTTGCAACATTTTCTGTAACAAAAATGGAAACTTCAACAACTCATAAATGGAAATGTTAGCCCTTAATTTTTTAAGATCTTCAACAACATCATAATCTAATTTAGGGCCGGCATTACTTTGTTTAATTTCTACTGATTTAGATGGCTTTGGAGGTGAAGTTGCAGTGCTCTCGGCAGGAGGCTTGTTTGATGTCTTACTCCTAGTGTTGTAAGGGTGAACAGTCTCGAAGTTAGCTTGAAAGATGCTATCTGAGAAATGTCCAAAGATGTTTGGAGAAGACTCTTCTTCTTGAACGGTTTCCTGTTCAACCTCCTCCTAAGGAATATCAGGGGGCATCAAGTTATCTTGGGCTTCTAGAATTGTCTGAAGGGCACATTGCAAACTTTCTAGGTTCAAGCCTTCAGGGTTTGGATTAGGCCAGTTGGCAGGAAAAGGATTTCGGAAAGGAGGTTTGTAGGGTCCTTTACTCAAAGAAGCTTCTTCAGTCGACCTTTTTAAATCTATAACTTGATTAGATAATTTTTTTACAACTTTAGTTAAATTTTCCAAATCAGAGTTTTCAGGTTGTGTTTTGTTTTGTGTAGGTCTGGGGAGAATTTCAATCTTCTTTTTGGAAGCAGAAACAGTCTCAGTTTCGTTGCTAGAAGAGTCCTTAAGACTAAGTATATCTTTTTCAATCTGAGTAGCCTCTTCGAAGGCTTCTAACAACGTGGCCTTTTTAGATCATTTAACCCAAATAGCTATACTTTGATGTAGAGCTTTAGTGTAGTAAGCTATTACAAGACTCTTAGCAGGCATAGAATCTGCAGGGATTTGATTTTTAAGCGTTAAGAATCTTTGATTAAAATCTTTAACTTTTTCTTTTGGGTTCATTTTTATGTTCGAAAGATCCATGACTAAGACTTTCGGAGGTTTACCATCTCCGAATTTTTCGAAAAAGCATGACTCAAACTTTTCCCAAGACACTATGGTATGAGGCTTTTGGGCAAAGTACCAAGTGGATGCATTACCCTCAAAAGTATAAGGGAACAACCTACAAACAATGTCTTCATGTTCAACATTACGGAGTCTAATGGCTAACATAAATTTTTTGATATGATCTTCAGCTATCTGTTTTGAATCGGGATCAAACTTAGGAAGCCATTTCTCCGGGTGCTTAGGTAAAGGGTGTTGGGCTCCAGGTACAGCTACAGCATCCTGGTCCAACAAGGGTCTAGCAGGGTTGTTCTGATTTGCCATTGGGGTAGTGGGTGTGGAAGGCTGAGAAGGTGGATTGCCTTCGTCAGAAGAGGAATCTCCTCCAGAAGAGGAAGGAGATGAGGGAGGTGGTGAAGGAGGTATCCCAGATCCTCCTGCAGTAGGATTTGTGTTTGAATCTGTAGGATTCACTGTGAGGTTAATATCCCCTAAATGTTCTCTAATATCAGAGAAGTCTAAAGGTTGACCCCATGTACAGTTTGGTCTCCTTAAACTAGCTAAGGCACTATGTGTTTTGATAAGAGATTGACGAACGATCTCTTGGATATCACCACCTATAGGATTAGGGGTTGCTGGCTCAACTGTGATCTGTGGATCTTCAGTTGAAGTAGTTGTTGTTTGAGGGGGAATATTATCTTGTGAACGGCTTCTAGTCACTATAGGTGTGCGATTAGGTGGAGGAGGAGTCTTGCGACCGCCTCGTGCCATTAATTAAGTTCATTCCCTCCTTCTAGCGCCATTTGTAGACGGGAAAAATTGTTCGTCCGTCAATTGAGAGAGTGGAACCGGTTCGGGGTTGTCTAAATAACCCAAGCCGTTTGGAATGAACCACCCTGACGGGTTTAACAGCTCCATTGGCTGCTCTAAGGTCCTAGGGAAACCAAAGAGAAAACTAATCTAAACTAACTAATCTATCTAAAACTAATAAAACTAACTAACTAAAACTAACTAAAACTAAAATAAAAGAAACTAAAATAACTAATAAACTAATACACTAATCTAATCAAAACAAACTACTAAATTAAACTAAAACTAAATATAAACTACTCTAACTATTATATACAATCTACTAATTACTCTTACACTAACTCTAATAATTAATTATCTAATTACTAATTGAATTACAACTTATTCACAAATATGCATTATCTACAATTTGCAGATTTGAATAAAACCTGTAAAACTCATATGCTTTTTGTCCTAAGACAGCCAGAGATATTTTTTGATTTTTTTATTTAATGAATAAGAAATAAATTTACTGAAATTAAATGATCTAATATATTAACTCTAACTAAACTAATATCTGAACTAAACTACTAATAAAAACAGTAAACACACAAGCGACTAACTGACCTGGGAGTGCTCCTAATTTGTCCCGCGTATGATGACTTCGAAGCTGGTTGGAGGAAGGAAACTCGCACCAGTTGATCCAGAAGCTTTTCGTAAATGGTTGGCTGCGCTTCTCTTTGAGTGGTTTACAGGACAAACAAGACATAAAAAATCATAACAACTATATGATTATAAATCTCTGCAATAAGGGAAACCTGTTATGAAAAAACTTATATTTGATAATTCAACCTATGAAGAAGATAAACCTATCATTCACAAACTGAACTAAACAATTGTTATGTCTTTTATACACTTGGAAGAAACCAGATATGGATTACAGTGATTAAAATTATATCATTTGCACATGATTAAGATAGCTAAAGTAGTCATTAACCAGATACAAACTGATATACACAACATGAAACAAAATATTGATATAATGAGAAGCTAAAGCTATGACAAAACACCAAATTCTGCTTCAGTCTGTATTAAAACTCCATATCCTTGTTCTCCCACGAATGAGGATGTTCATTATTACAAAAATGATAGGTATTTATAAGTCTCTCCATAGGGTAAAACCTCCCTGTGGATAATATCAAACTGTTTTACATAATCTGGGAAGATATTCCCAAAATCAACTAAACTAGGAAACTGAAATGCAAGTGAAATATTTCAAATATCCCCTAACTTCTCATCAAATCCATTGCAATTTCGAATTCATCTGTAGTAGACAAAAAATATCAAGTTAGATGGATATTTCATTAACAAAAGAATAAAAATCTAATCTTACAGACTTAGCTATAGAATCATCTGATTATGTAGCTAGTCTAAAATAGCATACAGGACCAGATAGAAATCAAACCAAATCTTTTTTTAAAAGAATCAAATCCAATTTTCTTTCAATAAACATTAAAAACGAATCACTAATGATTCAAATGAGTTTATCATTCAAATTAAACAAAATCAAAAAGTGATTCAGTCGAAACAGGGATAAGAATGTTCTATTTTTCTTCTACCATAAAATAGGGTCAAACTGTTTCATATCAAATGAAATTAATAGTGAGTCGTATCATATGAGATACGATCTAATCCAACACAATCGTGATCCATTTGCTATGGCTATAACAATGTAGCATAAGATTCATGTTGTTTTAATCAAATACAAAGATGGAAAGACTATTACGATTATGGGTAAATAAAACATTCATAACAACATCAACCAAACTTCGCCATAGATTTTGATCGCTGAGCGTTACACAATCAACAGACAGGGTCAAATAGTGATCACAACCATCATCATATCGACAGAAGTGATAATCGTAAACTGGGCAACAATCAAAACAAATCGTGACTGAGTTAAATATAGAAACAAATCGTGATCCTGGGTATAGCCACTTTCTCTCCCCAAATCAAATTTAAACAGTATATTCATTGCAATATGAATCGAACTGATAACATGGTGGAGTAAACCAACGCGAATCAATTGGAAAGGTATAACTGTTAGGATTCGTATCTATTCACGATTTGGGTGCATATAAAACATAATCATATTAAACATAATCCAAACTGTATTCGAGCTTGGTCGAAAATCATATGTACATAAAACCGTAACAGTTAGCCATAATTGTCACCAAACAAATCATATACATCATAATGAAATCAAAATGAAATATGATTGTGTTCGGAATTGAATATGAGAAACAACTTGTGTTTATAATAGATACCAACGACTTCAATCGACAGTAGAGCATCCAATTTAAGCTAAATCAAACCAATCCAATCCATACCATGATCAATCAAATTGAAGGAGATCTAATCAAAGCTAAACTGGGAAAATGAAATTCGATTTATCAAAACAAAACAATGTACATAATGCATGCTTATGTAACAAAGCAAATCCACGTTGTAAACAGAGCTATGAGTTTGTTATATAAACAAGTGATAGACATACCAGTGAGGCTGTTCGAGCTATGCCAACTTTGAATTTACGACTGTTGTAGCTGACTCCACATTTTTAAACAAAATGGAACCTGTCGTTCTCTGTTTCTTATCAGTGGCTTGCAATTTAGCCTTTTGACTGGTAAGCCGTGCAACTTGGTCCTCCAAAGAATGAATTTTGGACTGTAGCATTGGCACATCAAGATAATACCTCTCTAACCATGAGCTACATTGATCACAGGATGGTGCTGTAGGTTGAGGTAGAGCAGGAGAGGGTTTTGACGAATCACCGGGGGTTTTACAAGGCAACTTAATGCCTGGGTAATTAGGCTCATTTTGTAAGAAAGGTGGCAGGTTGGTCACAAAGTCATATGAGGGTTTGGCGCACAGACCTTCTGAATAGGGGTATTCACTATCCAAGAAATGCTCCACTTCCGAGTCGGAGTCTTCACTCACCACGATAGGGTCAGGGTTGACAAGAGGTTTTGGTTTGTTCCTTGCCATTCGAGAAATTAGACTAGCATTCTTTTTGCCTTTAGGCGTTTGCAGTAGGTTTGGCTTTAGGCCTTTTAGCCACGGGATTAACAGTTTCGACATCCTTGGTCACAGAGTGGGGTAGGTCGATAGGTGAGTCGGGTAAGGGTTTAGGTAATAGAATACTGTAGGGTACCGGGGGTACAGACTTGCCCTCGCTCACCACAGGTTTGTCAACCTGTGGTGGGTTTGAACCCTTAAAATTATTGTGAGTAAGAAAATCGTTCCAACAGTCTCCGTGTAACCCCAAATGACAGACAACAATCATTTTAATCAACCCATAGTGAAAAAGGATGCTATCAGCCGTGTTCCTTTTGTATCTCTTAGACATTTTAAACAGGCTTCTATGCAAGTAATAAGGCATATTAAGCTCATGTCCCATGAAAACCATAAGAAAACGAAGGTGGTGTAAGAAAACAAACCCATACCGACCCTCACAGGTGATAAACTGTTTGGTTATCATCAACAAATCGTGCCAACGTTTCTTGAGCATGTTCGCAGGAAAACCTTTATCACAGGAGCTAACCTTACGCGACTGGAAGAGCAGTGTCCAAGGGACCTCTTCCACTTTGAAATTCTTGGACCATCGATGTCCAGTGATAGGCAAACCCATAGCTAAACTGATAAATTACTCGTCAATTTCCAATTGAACATCCCCAACCTTGGCTCGACAGCCATCAAAGGTTAAAGCGAATTATCGAGCAATGCAGGGGTTAAAACCATCAAACTTTTGTATGAACGGGAGCCATCCAAATTTCTCAAGGTCACTGTGGGCACTGTCGAACATCAACAGAGCCTGGCTACCATTAGGTTCAGCCCTTACGACTGGAGCCATGGTGCGGGCACATGGTAAGGGTTTGGGTTGAAAACAACAACACACAGGAGCAAAGTCGTTTGGGCTAACAGCTACGAACGATCAAAGGGGAAGCATTAATGTGCCCGTGCGAGGGTGGTGGGATTATTCACTGCCATGCATAATAGTAATGACAAAGTACAACCATTGTTCAATCAGTCATAACATAGTTCAAACCATATTATTTGACCAACCCAAGAATCAAACGGTGGATGATATACCAATGCGCCATTGTATTATTTCAAACTATGTATATTCAATGTGAAATCAAACCCAAAAGTTAAATATGTGCCATCATATAAGTGTGTAATCAAACGTTTATAAAACATTGTGGCAATCGATTTCATAAAATTTGACAAGCCAAGAGCTATGACAATAAGGATCACATCATATATATAAAAACAAAAATAAACTATGACCCCTATGCAATCTGATGACTAGGCAAGTCCCAAACAATAAATTTTCATGCTCAATGCCTTACCAGTTTAATAAAATCCAATTGCGCAATCAAAGTAATAATAGGCAAATAGGCATAGTTCAAAACTCCTTACATCCACTTAGTGATAAACCAAAGGTAAGTTCTACTCAAAATATCAATGCAAAGATCATGACAGTTCAAATAACGATGGAAGAGTTTTCATGCTTACAGTCGTGAAAACTAAATGGAGACCAATTTGCAAATGTTGCAAGGGATGAAAATATCGTCTATTTACAAAATGCGACGGTAATTTGAAGTTCAGAAGACATAAGTGTAGGCAGCTTATAGGGCAATGGAAAAAATTGAATTGGTTGCCAACAGTTGGTTGGAGGAGTATGACAGGTTGATATCGCCGTAAGGTAGTTGAGAGGCCAAAATGTTGGCGAAGACGATCACTGATCTGGGTGTTTTGAGGGTTCAGGATTTTGTAAAGATTTAGGGATAAACTGTGGTCTTATGAGTGTTTAGGGTTTAAGGCATGACCTAGACTCCGCGTTTTAACTCGCAATTTTCATGAATAGCGAAGATAGAATTTTGCAAACTTCAACCACTAAAATAAACTGCAATTTTCCGCAGAAAAGTTACAATACCACCAGAAACCCATACCAATCGCCATGGATGAATGAATGGATTTCAAATCCCCTCCTCCTGACATATTTTTGATCTGTGTGGTAAGTGCACGCTAGAGGAAAGCTACAGTCAGTGTTGACAGTTAGACGGGACTAACATTAATACCACAGTCTATGTTGTCCGTGCTCACAGTTACAACGCACTAACATTAATGCAAGTAGTTGTTACTATTAATGTAGGCTGGGAAATAAGACTTCAAATTTGAAGTCCAATAGGATTGAATATAAAAATGGTTTTCAATTTATTTTAATTTCAATAAAAATTATTTTTCAAATTTTCTTATGTTAAACATTGTCAATAAAAAAAAAATTAAAAATTAACTACGCAACTAATAGTTAGTCAACTACTAACTCATCCTTAGAGTCCCAAACCTTTCCGTAGGGACTAATAATACTTTTAGGTTTCTAGTCTTAATGACTGGAGACACTCTAGTGTGCTACCTCACAGCGTCTTGAATTTTCCTCCCATCTTAATTTTAAATTTATTAAATATTTTAAAAGTTAAATATATATATATATATATATATATATATATATATATATATATATATATATATATATATATATATATATATATATATATATAGATATATATATATATAAATTTTTATTTTTTAAATATATGAAATATCTATCTCATCCATGAAAATATGGTACTTACTTTCAATCTATCCCATGCACTCTCTCTCCCTTGCGTTCTCTCTTTATGGATAGTGCATTTAGATAAAATCTAGCATTGTCTCCATTTAGGATTTATATCGAAAATCCACATTATTAACTAAGCTAATTAACTAAGCTATGGTTAAGTTTTCAAATGGAATTATAAACACTATATTACGAAGGAATATTATCCTAAAGGGTTGGAGTGGGTTTGAGTGATATTCTTAATTAATATGAGTTCTAATTGCATAGCTTATTTAGAAACAAGTTAAATTATAGCCACTATATTACGAAGGAATATTATCATAGAGGGTTGGAGTGGGTTTGAGTGATATGATTAGCTAATATGAATTCGTATTCCATAGATTATTTAGAAACAAGTTACACTTTATGTTGAGGGTGGGAGGGCGGTTTGAGTGTTATATTCAATTACAATTGATTTGTATTCCATGGTTTATTTAGCATTTAAGTAACACTTTACACATTAGCTAAATTAATGATCGAAGATTATACAAAAGAATATGTAAAGAAAAGGACATAGCACAAGAATGTAAGAGGAAATACAATTATGAATAGGTGCATAAAGAAAAACACAATTTAAGAAAAAGAAAAAACATTCAAATAATATGAATGGAAATGGTAATAGGAGTAGAAGGAGAAAACAAAGGATGAAAGTGAAAAAAATGGAGAAAATTTTGATTATAATAAATACATCGAGAAGATAGACTCAAAAATTAATGTTTGGTAAAAGAGGGAGAAAAAATAATGAAATCAATATAATAACCAATAAAGGAAACCTTGTTGACTGCGACACAAAAAAGAGTGAGGACGTTAAGGATGAGAAAAAATTGGCCCTAGCACATGAATACACAAGAAGAAGGCACATGAAAGGCACCAACCAATCCTCAGACAATATCAACACTGGAAACATTCAATATAGAGTCAATCACAAATATCTGATCAATCAATCAACCCAAAAACAAACAACTAAGTGATCCAGGTGGACATCGTTGGCCACCCATATATTCCAATGGCTCAACACACAATTTCCATTTTGGTAGATTTTCTACAATTTTTCGGGTCCCAAACTTCTTGGGTCGTTTTGATCCCCAAACAACGTTGTTTTGGCATGGAAACACCCAATTGATGTCTATTCGCATGTATTGTTCCATTTGGTGTGTACTTCTCAACTGTACTTTTTCGATGAGGTATCAAACACTCCAAACAGAGATCGTATGCAAAAGTTACGCCCTATGGAAGTTGATGTATCAACTACCCCCATCAGGGCCCACAAACCTTTTGGCATTTCATCTTCCAGGGTTAGGGTTTTTTCATTTATAATTTATGTTAAAAAGGCCTTGGGGGCCTCATTGTAATCATCTTCTTGCGAATGCTCATTGCCATCACATCTCTTCTTCGAGATAAGGTACCACCACTCTAGCGAGTTCATTTCACTCTATATTTTCTTTTACAATCTTTAATAGAAATTGAGTATTTTTGTATCTTTGTGTTTCTGTCTTATTTCTGTATTTCATTTTGTTCCCTCATAAATCCAGATCAATGGTATTAGAGCGGTTTGCTCTTTATTGATTTCTTTGTGTATGTCCCCAACGAGGTCAGGGTATTAGGCATTGGGACTTGAATGGTTGAACCTTTGGAACACTGTTGTCACCTACCCCAACTATGACCCATGGTGGAGGAATAGAGAGACAAGGGAGCAGGATATCCAATCAAGTTGTTTCTCGCGAAATTCCTCATGAAAAAGAGGAATGAGATGATGGATCCGTTTTCCCAAATACTTTAGTGGTTTCCAACAAAAACATAAGCATATTCGTCAAGAAGCCACTTTGGAGGCACCGTCCCCTTCAAGGTAAAGGTTTATTTTGATATTCCCACATTTGAAGGTGATAAAGATGTAGATGTTTTGGAAAAATAGTTAAATATACTATTAGCACTCAAATTTGTCTTTAATATTTGAAAGTGTTTTGAGCATATTTACATTAAATTTTGTCAAAGTTTTGGTCTTTTGGCCATTTATCATGAGATATGAATCTTCCATCAAACCTTGATATACCTCATCATTGCCCAGAAGGTCTTTTGGATCTGCCATATTGACCTGCAAATAAAAACATGATCAATCCTGCCTGAGATTTTTTATTTGGATGTGTTCCTAGTTTTTATTAATTTTTTGTAAAAAATTATCAAAAACAAGAGTGGTGTGTGCATAATGACCTAAGTCCTAATCTAAGCCTCCACATATGCCAAACCCCGAGCCCAAATGTCAAAGCACATTCAACACATAAACCATACAAAGCCCAACTCTAATACCAAGCCCATTAGGTGTGGACTTACATATCTCATCTATTCCACATGGCAAGCTTCAACATATGTGAAGGACATGTGTTCTAAATTACTATTGCATGTAGGATTATGATTTTCCAGAAAATACAAAAATAAAATGCAGATAACTTCCAAGTGCCTGATGGATAACACATGTAAAACAAAATTGTAGACTATCTTCAAGCACTTGTTGTTATAAATACAATATGGGATGTGATTTAGGTCAGGGGCGCAACTGTACTTCATAAATCATAGAAGGAATTGGTTCATTCCTTGGTATAAACACACCCATGGGAGCAAGAAGGAAAAAAACAGGGCGCAGAAGTGTGTTTGTAGATCATTTGTTTGTTTTGGTTTCTTCTAGGTCGCACGAAATTGATGGAGATAACCCTTGGTGAGGATACCCAAGAGTTCATTTCGTGTTGTGTGTTGATAGCTTATTAAATTCTGAAGGTTTCCAGAGATCATTTGGCGTGAGCATTAATCTTATTGGCAAAGGCTTCTTCTTCAATGGAAATACTAGCATCTTCGTCGGTGGGCATTTTACTTTCGGGTCTTATTGGTAGGTTATCGGTAGCATTGTTCTTCTCTTTATATCTGAGAAGAAAATGTAAATGGCGATGGCTTAATTGCCTCTAGAGATCACCAATAACGACAGAGCTTCCAAGCCTTCAACCCACGCTAAGAAAAAATCTCATTCTCACTCCAAGTCTCATGTTTCTGCTGCTGACAAGGGGTGACGTCACCACCCTTTGGATCTAAATACGCTGAAGGGACACGATGATGCAGTCACATGTCTTTGTTTCACATCATATGGTCGAAGTTTGGCAACATCTTGTGCAGAAAGGGTAGTGAGGATCTTCAAACTGGATGATGCTTCAAGCAAAAGCTTCAAGTTTTTACGGATCAACATGCCAAGTGGAAGTCATCCTGTTGCTGTTGCATTTTGCAAGGAAACATCACAACTAGTTGCTAGAGCACATAATATAAAACAATGTGTCTCTGTTCTTCTCTGAGTTTCCCACAAACCCTTATCTTCGATGCATTAATATTGAGTAGTTTGAATGGTTCAAACAAGATTATTTGTGCCTAATTGACCCTGCTGTCATTAATTCTCTTAAATTGGCTTTGGAGCAGATGTTTCACATCGAGTTGTAAGATATCCATTGTCAATACCTAAATCAAAGCATAAATGTGTTAGTAGCTGAGCACAGGTTAAAAAAGTCACAATATCAATATAGATGAACAAAAAACTCTCTGTCAATTTATATGGAGCAAATTGAAGAAGACAATAAAGAATTTGGTTCAAATTCTAAAGGAACATATGGCAGCCATGGAGGCAGAGTATACTCATTTTGAAGATTTCCTTTTTGACCAAGAAAGAACTTTCACCAGCGCAAAAGGAAAAATTATAACCAATTAGCTGGTGAAAATCAGAGCTTTCACCAACTAACTAACAGATCGTAAGGCAAATTAGCTAGTGAAACTTGAGATGGCCAGATTTGGTGAAATTTTGCCCAGATCGAAGTTTTACTAATCTGAATCTCTTGAAAACTCTTTTAATGGATAGATGTTGAATTATAGAGTCATATCTATGATCCACTTTTGATGTAAAAGGGTTAGAAAAGGTATTCAAGTTGGTTTTGACACCTATTTTGGAGGCAACAAATCAGGTTTTTTTCCAAAATTAGCAAATTCGAATTTCACCTTTCTTGAGAGTCATCATAGAGCCTTGGAAGGCTTATCTGCACTGCACAGGGATTCTACATCACCTGAAGACCATAAAATGTGGAATCGACCTCATTTTGAGGATCATTCCTTATCTTTTGTAAATTGGATTTGACTTTCTATCTTTAGCATATCTAACCCATTCTTTTAGGATCTGAAAACTATATTGTAAAGCTATAAAGCTCAAGACATAGGAGGAACTAGGGGTTCAATCTTCGATACATTTTTCTCTTGTATTAAGACTCTTATCTTGATAATAGAATCACAGTCTTCTTTTTTTGTCAATATCAGATTTATTCATGTACTTAATTATTCTGTACTTTATTTCAATTTAGCTCGGCTTCTAAGAACTGTTATCTTCTTATTAAGCTCATGAACTTGAATTAAATGAATTCTTACTATCTTGTATGACCCTACACACTGTTTTACTTGGTTATCTAGACTAGTGTTCTTCATACCCTATTTCAATTACTCTGTTTGATCATTGATTTCTAAAAGCACTGTCTTATTCGAATGCATGATGAGTTGTCCATTTCATTAGTCATTGAGTTATCCCATTGTTCCAAGCATACCAAATTTACCATATTCTTGAGTTACAAAGCATCTTTGGCCTACAACCCCAAAGAGTTTCTTGGAGTGATAGCAAATTGGCGCCATTTCCGGAGAGAGGAGATCGAAGCTCAACTTCCTTGGGAGACGACAAGATCCATCTTTGATGATAGACAAAGACTGGGTACATTTTCGATTGTAATCATCTATTTGGTGACTCCATGAAGGACAGATTCAGTGGCAACTCCACAATAATCAAATGTTAAAGTCATTTGCAGCTCTTTTGGCTCGAAGGTTTGCACCTCTTGACTTCTCAATAGTCCCTGGTTTCCCACATCCATTTCCTTCTATAGATATTTGGGGAGATCACCTTCCAAGATTTGTAGAAAAGAAAGAAGACAATCCTTCAGATCTTCTCATCAGATTTCATCAATGCATTGTTCAGTTGAATATTCATGATGAAGATGTGCTCATGAAGATGTTTATGTATTCATTGGAAGGTGATGCTAGGGAATGGTATAAATCCTTGCCTTCTTCTAGTATATCTTCTTTACAAGAATTTCATACAACTTTTCATCATTGTTGTGAAAGATTATTTTCTCAGGAATTTCTTCTTGAACATTGTTGTGAAGAATATATATTGTATGATGAGGTTGAGAGTTCTCCTGATTCATTTTCATCTGATTATGGTACATCTGAAGATCTAATTATTCCAAGTACAAATCATATGAATCAAATGTCTATTACTCAAACAGAACTTCAAAATGGTGTAGGCAGTCCTCAACTTTCAGTTTTGTAGATGGAGGAAAATAACACTAGTCATAAGGAACATCAAGAAAATTATTTTTCTTCTTCTGCACTCTTTGTTTCAGTTTTTCATGTGAATGTTGTTGATGATGAAGAAGATACCTTTCATAAAGATCCAAAGACTATAGATGACCTCCATTTTGATATCAAATTTGTAGATAATTTTGACATCATATCAAATGTACCTATTGTTTCTAATGTGCATAAAGACCAGGTCATTTCTTTTGAGATCACAGATAATAATGAACAGATTGATAGATAAACAAGTGACATTTTCATATCTACAGAAGATGATGAGGGAAGCATATAGTTTCCAGATTTGCAGACAAAGAAATATTTCAGCATATATGAAGAAGGAGATGGTGTGCTGGAAAGTTCAGATCAACAGTTGAGTTTGTTTTCTCCTTCGATAGAGGTTGGACAAAAAAATTTAAACATAGAGACCAGTGAAGGCAACCAACATTAGTTTTGTTCTTAGTTGGGACAGTAAGGAAACTATCAAAGAAGAAATCTATCTACAAACAGAGAGCCAATCATTGAAGGGAAGACATTTTTCATGAATCAAAATGCTTTTGATCTTGATTATTGAGACTCGGTGGTTGATTTGATAGAATTATATATTTCAGACCCTTTGAAAGTTCCAGATTTCATTCATTCATCAATATCCACAGGTGAGTATGACTTTCTGGAAGCTTATTTATTATTGTTGATATGTTTTAGTTATTTTCTATTAAGCAGTGATAGAGATAAAGTCATCATGGTTTTGAAGTTGCTCAAATGGTTGTTATGGAAATCTGCGTTTACCTGACCAAATTTCAGATTTGGTTAGAAGTAGGGATAGGCAAAGGAATAAGCTCGCCATACGAGCAGTTAGATCTTTTTCAGTTGTTGAGTTCATGAATAAGTAGACAAGATACAGGCAGGTTGCAGGTTTGTAGAGGAACAGTTGCATAGGCCAGATGACTCCATGCCCAATGCTAAAGGCAAATGGAACTACTAGGTTCTTGGAAACCTCACAGGGAGGTCTCCATCCCAGTTGGAGCCAGATGTTAGCACTCAAATTTGTCTTCAATATTTGAAAGTGTTTTGAGCATATTTACATTAAATTTTGTCAAAGTTTTGGTTTCTTCCAGGTCGCACGAAATTGACGGAGATAACCCTTGGCGAGGATACCCAAGAGTTCGTTTGGTGTTGTCTGTTGATATCTTATTAAATTCTGAATATTTCCAGAGATAATTTGGCACGAGCATTAGTCTTATTGGCAATGGCTTCTTCTTCAATGGAAATACTAGCATCTCTGCCAGTGGGCATTTTACTTTCGGGTCTTATTGGAAGGTTATCGGTAGCATTGTTCTTCACTTTCTATATGATAAGAAAACGTAAATGGTGGTGGCTTAATTGCCTCCAGAGATCACCAATAACGACAAAGCTTACAAGCCTTCAACCTACGCTAAGAACAAATCTCATTCTCACTCCAAGTCTCATGTTGATGTTGCTGACAAGGGGCGACGTCACCACCCTCTAGATCTGAATACACTGAAGGGACACGGTGATGCAGTCACATGGCTTTGTTTCACATCAGATGGTCAAAGTTTGGCAACAACTTGTGCAAACAGGGTAGCAAGGATCTTCAAACTGGATGATGCTTCAAGCAAAATCTTCAAGTTTTTACATATCAACATGCCAAGTGGAAGTCATCCTGTAGCTGTTGCATTTTGCAAGGAAACATCACAACTAGTTGTTGGAGCACATAATATAAAACAATGTGTCTACGTTCTTCTTTGAGTTTCCCACAAACCCTTATCTTCGATGCATTGATATTGGGCAGTTTGAATGGTTCAAACAAGATTATTTGTGCCTAATTGACCCTGCTGACATTAATTCTCTTAAATTGGCTTTGGAGCAGATGTTTCACATCGAGCTRTAAGATATCCACTGTCAATACCTAAATCAAAGTATAAATGTGTTAGTAGCTGAGCATAGGTAAAGAAAGTCACAGTATCAATACAGATGAACAAAAAACTCTCTGTCAATTTATATGGAGCAAATTGAAGAAGACAATAAAGAATTTGGTTCAAATTCTAAAGGAACAGATGGCAGCCATGGAGGTAGAGTATACTCATTTTGAAGATTTCTTTTTTGACCAAGACAGAACTTTCACCAGCGCAAAAGGCGAAATTATAACCAGTTAACTGGTGAAAAGCAAAGCTTTCACCAGCTAACTAACAGATCGTAAGGCGAATTAGCTGGTGAAACCTGAGATGGCTAGATTTGGTGAAATTTTGCCTAGATCAAAGTTTTACTAATCCGAATCTCTTGAAAACTCTTTTAATGGATAGATGTTGAATTATAGATTTAGATCTACAATCCACTTTTGATGTAAAAGGGTTAGAAAAGGTATTCAAGTTGGTTTTGACACCTATTTTGGAGGCAACAAATCAGGTTTTTTTCCAAAATTAGCAAATTCGAATTTCACCTTTCTTAAGAGTCATCAAAAAGCCTTGGAAGGCTTATCTGCACTGCACAGGGATTCTACATCATATGAAGGCCATGAAATGTGGAATTGACCTCATTTTGATGATCATTCCTTATCTTTTGTAAATCAATTTTGACTTTCTATCTTTAGCATATCTGATCCATTCTTTTAGGATCTGAAAACTATATTGTAAAGCTATAAAGCTCAAGACATAGGAGGAACTAGGGGTTCAATATTGGATACATTTTTCTCTCGTACTAAGACTCTTATCTTGATAATAGAATCACAATCTTCTTTGCTATCAATATCAGATTTATTCATGTACTTCATTATTCTGTACTTTATTTCATTTTAGCTCAGCTTCTAAGAACTGTTATCTTCTTATTAAGCTCATGAACTTGAATTAAAGGAATTCTTACTGTGGTATACCTAGGGAGGTAATATGGGGTACCTAGGGAGGTACCCAATGGGAATGTAGTTATGTGTTATTAGTGGAAGTCATTTAATATATGGGAATGTGGTCATTGAATGTAAGGTGGACTAGGTCCACTATATTAATAAAGGCCCACTATGGTAGTTGGATGTAATAAATGTGAGAAGGCTCTCTAGAAGGTTCCTAGGAGATAGAGAGATCTATATAAAGAAGTCTAGGCAATGCAATGAAACATAGTGAAGAATATTGTGATTGTACAAGCAAGGATTGCTTGAGGAGTTTTATCCTTCCATAATGATTAATATATGGTGTTACCCTACCTCAAGGGTTTGATATAATAAAGTTGTGGTTTTTCTATATGGTTTCATATATCTTGTGTAGTGATTGTATTCAGATATCTTTGGATCTATTGTGATACTTTGTATTCAGGTATTTGGTTCTTAACAAGTGGTATTATCTTGTGTGACCCTACACACTGTTGTACTTGGTTATCTAAACTAGTGTTATTCATACCCTATTTCAATTACTATGTCTGATCATTGATTTCTAAAAGCATTGTCTTATTCGAATGCAAGATGAGTTGTCCATTTCATTAGTCATTAAGTTATCCCATTGTTCCAAGCATACCAAATTTACCATATTCTTGAGTTGCCAAGCATCTTTGGCCTACAACCCCAAAGAGTTTCTTGGAGTGATAACATATACTAGAAGGCTATTTCTCTATACACAATTTTTCCAATAGGGAAAAGACCACCTTTGTTCTTCTTAAGGTAGTCCCCCATGTCAAACATTAGTGGGAGACTTACTGTGAGAAAAACTCTAGAGAGAAGTCTGGAATATTTGGGGCCGAGCCCACTTGGGAATAGTTTATGGATGCCATCGATGAACACTATTACCTTATTTGAAACTACGACAACTAGTACATAAGATGGGCTACACTCTATTAGGAGAGGGACCAAACAATGTCGAAGTTCACAAATACCTTCCATAGCTTATGCACCAAGATAGGTATCAGAGACTCTGGGTGACATCAGGTTCTAAAATAACATGGAGCCCTACACAAGTACATCCAAATATAAATGGAGTTTCTATACATCTCGTCATTGGGAGTCGCTTATTAGTATGTTGTCAAAATCGAGAAAAAAATTAAGTAGAGGAATAAGTGGGAGTTTGGATATACGAACGCATCACAAGAGAAGTTGGGAAAAAGCATCCCCAACACACAAAAAAAAAGAACAAAGAAACGATGGATAATCATAGGAAAACCAATATAAACTGAAAAGAATGAAGGGTAATGGGAATACGAAGAAAGACATTGGGAAGTGGTGCAAATTCAATAAAATCCCCAGACACAAAAACAATGAATGTCACTCGAAGAAGTCATTAGTGGCCTAGTTGAAAGCCTCAGATTCATATCTAGGATTCGACTCTGATTTAGAGCTAGACAAGGTGAAGAGGATCATTGATGCAGAACCCAATGCCATAGTCATTGCCACCAAGATCCATCCAAATGAACTCAAAGGGTCGAAGGAAGGTGAACATCTTATTCACTCACATATGTGAGTGAAGGGTTCCCTGGTACATTAGAAACCAAAAGAACCTCCTATTAGTAGAGGTCGTGAAGTGATTTGATTTTCCAACATCACCACATCCAATAGTGCCACCTTCCCTATGGCATCAATCCCTTCAAGGATGAGGTATTGTGTGATATTTCCCCACTTGAAGTTTGTAATGTTATTTTAGGCCATCCATATATGTGGAAACATCATGTTGTATATGAGTTTAGACCTCATAGTATCATTGTTACTATGAACAAACAATTGTACAGGATCCCAAAGATAGCTCCACTTACTACAATTTCTTTTGTCTCAACTAAGCAATGCAGGAAGGTCATATACTAGATTGGGAAAATTTTCCTCTTCATGATTCTCTCTTAGAGTGAACAGAAGGTTGTGTCCACATCCATGGCCTTTTCACATGTCTCCTCTACACAACAGAAGTGAGTGGGCAAGATCATGGAAGAATATTAGGACATCTCCACCTCACTCATCGGGGTGCCTCTGCACTATCAGGTCAAGCATTCAATTGAGATAACTCCTGGAACTTATTTTCCTAATGGGCCAGTGTATCAGTGCTCACTCCTAGAAAATGGGGAAATCAAGTGTGATATCCAAGAGATGCTCCAAAAATGGCACATTTGACAAAGAACCTCACCATGTGGAAGCCCAATTGTGCTTGTACAAAAGAAGGACGAGACCTGGAAAATTTTTATTGATTATATATATCTAAACAAAATCACAGTCAGGAATTGATACCCAATTCCATGAATTGATGGCCTTCTTGACCAGCTTAACGGGGACAAGTATTTTAGTAAGATTGATTTGAAATCTGGCTACCACCAGGTTTCCATAGAACATACTAATGTATCAAAGACCCACTTTCAAGTTTGAAGAAGGTTTTTTTGAGTGGCTGGTAATGCCCTTTGGATTGACAAATGCCCCAACCACCCTCATGAGGTTGATGGATGAAATCTTGCAGTGCTTCACCAATTTCTTTGTGATTTTATATGTCAATGACATCTTTGTCTTCAACAAGAGTTGGGCAGAACACTTGCACCACATTCAATAAGTCCTCCACACTTTGTGACAACACAAGTGATATGATAACTTAGAGAAATGTTCCTTTGACATGAAAAAGGTCCAATACCTTAGATACATTTTAGATGAGCATGGTGTGCATTTCGATCCAACTGGGATCCAATTCATTCATGACTGGCCAACCCCAACAAAACTCATCGAGCTTCATATCTTTTTATGCCTTGCCAACTTCTATCACATATTTGTATTGGAGTTCTCTCATATCGCATTGGCTTTCATCCAAGTGATCAAGGGGAAAAGCCAATTTGTTGTGGGGAAGATAAAATTAGAAGGATTTTGATGGTATGAAACATCACTTATTCTCAGCGTCGGTGCTCTCCTTACCTAGTATACAACAACCATTTGATATAGAGACCGATGCTTCCAATTCTGTTTTCAGTGTCGTTCTCACTCAAAATGTTCATCTAGTGTCCTATCATAGTGAGACACTCTCAGATGTCATCCATAGGTACCCCACATATGAAAAAGAAATGTATTCCTTCATACAATCCAACCACCAATGGAAGAATTACATTCTAGGGGAGGAGATGATCATCCATAAGGACCACAGGCCTCTGCATTTCATGCAGACACAAGGAAAATTGAAGAATTACAACCATCAAAAGTGGTGCACATACTTGCAACAGTTTCACCTCAATATTAAGTATAAGAAAGGGAGCTCAAATCGTGTCGTTGACTGGATCAGCTGACCTCTAGTTGCATCACTAACCATGTTTCTCAACTCTTGTGAGAATGAGACCTCCAGGTGGTCCCAACTCTATGACAATGATCCTGACTTCGCTACAACTTACAAGACGTTGGGAATAGGCACAGTGGTTGTTGACTTCCATGTTCAGGATGGATTGTTGTGCCATCTAGTTCATGTGTGTGTTCCTTCAAGCGAGCCTGCGAAGCTGATTTAAGAATCTCACTAAAGTCATGTGGAAGGACACTTTGGCATGGATAAGACAGTGGCAGTACTACATAATTATTTATATTGGTCGAATATTTGATAGGATGTTAGTAAGTATATCATATCCTGCACTTTCTGTTCCATTTCCAAGACAATCATTGAAAAATAAGGATTGTACACCCCTATTCCCACTCCCAACGGGCCCTGGGAATCCATCATGATGGACTACATGTCATTTCTTCCCTCCACCAATCATGGAAATGACTATGTAATCATGGTTGTTGATCGATTCTCTAAGATGACAATTTTGACCTCCTAAAAGAAGAGTATCATATTCGAGGCCAAAGCCAAGATCTTCCTCGAGCGTGTATGGGGACACTTGGAACTACAACATACCATCATATGATATCAGTACAACATATTCTGTTTGAGCCTCTGGTCTCTCTTGGACACCAATCTCACAAAATCCAATACCTTCCACCCTCAGACAGAGGTTGTCAATAGGATGATCATGCATCTCTTGCACATGTATAACTCCAAGCATCCATGCACATGGGATGAGAACCTTCCTTATTTCCAACACAACTAAAACAGATCACTCCATAGCTCGACTGACCACAAGCCTTTTTAGGTGGGCCTGGGTTTTCACCCATTGGGCCCCATTGGTGTAGGACTTCCCCTTGCATCCACATAGGAAAAATCTTCCATGGTCAATCTGAGGCAAAAAAAGAATACCAAATTCATTTAATGGATTCGACACATCCATCAATAGGTCCATGATATTTTGTAGAAAGCCAATGCTAAGTAAAAGAAGTGTTATGATCAACATCGGGTTCCCCACAAGTTTCAAGTAGGTGAAAAGGTTTGGTTGCATTTGTAGAGAATGTTGTACAATCACCAAGGTTGTGGGTGACAATGGTTTTGAGTAAATTTTTCACCCCTTCCTTGGATTATACCCAGTATTCAATGTGGACCTCCTTTGGCCATATTTTCCACCACTACAGAACACATTGGATGAATTAAAGTCTAACACCCTTGTTTCCACCAGTTTCTAAATATAACTATATTGGACAAGAGACTATGGAAAACTCGATATGTGTGAATGTTTGATTTGATGAACCTTTGTATAAAAGGTCAATGAATGTAATTTATTTTACTAAGAGAAAATGGATAAGTGTTGCATAACTGTTGAAAGGGGGGTTTTCCAAGAGAGACCATAGATGTTATGAAAGAGATGGTGTGGGGAACCAGGAATGGTTGAGATAACCCCCACCAAACCAGTACTTTGTTGGATTTAATTGCTTAGGACCAGAACAACCCTCTGACCTAGGAATGAATTAAAGTCAGGATGGTAGGTGGGAAGACCTCCTCAAGAGTTAATGACAGGATGGGGCAGAGCACCCATATATAAGGATTTCAGACCTAACCACAGATTGGGAATTTGGGACACACACAATCTTGTTGAGGAAAGAAAGAAAGGAAGGTGTGGTGGGTAGAGGAAGACCTGTGAAGAGAGAAGAGATGAGAGACTAAGATCTCGGGTTCGAGGAAGAACTGATAAATGAGTGTGTTCTGGTCATAGGAAGTGGCTAGCAGGGTTATGATACAAGCTCATAAATGAGGTTTCTAAGTGACTGAGGAAGTACTTAGGAAGACCTCTTTGCTTATTATAGATAAAAACCTATTGCCAAGATCATGTGGGAGGAGGAGAGTAACTTTTTTCCTTAACTGTTGTTGAGTTAGAAGAGAGGATTCTATCTCAAAGAAACATGGTCTAGCTCGAGGGTGGTCAGTGGTAAATCTGTTAGGAGTGACTAAGCCTATGGTTGCATGGAAACAAGAACCCCTTTCAGTAGTCACATCACATCATCTCGTTTTGATAAGTGTTTTCATACCTTATGCATTGAAATGGAATAATAGATGAATGCATGTGTTTATGTATCTATAGATGGTATATGTATTGAATTATAAAGTTATGTGTATGCACTTATCTTCTTATGAACTTATGATTCTTATTTATTGCCTATATGCCCCATCTTATCCCTGGAGGTGTCATGGGACATAAATCGACAGGATGGACGAGATAGAAAGTATTGAGTCAATCTAGCCATTCTTTGTTTGAAGAGGATATCTTCCTCACATTCCTTGTTGTGTGACCGGGATAACATGCCCAAGTCCTTAAAAACATCATGATGAAGAGATTCGTGTTTAACTCGCGAGAGTTTAGAAGGACCCATATGACCAACACTTAGGGAACCTAGGCTAAGCCTAAGGGAGCTAAGTCCTTCTAGATTCAGAGCTCCGGAAGTCCATGATTTCAAAGTATTGTGAACCCTCTTAGTCACAAACCAGGTGGAGGAGACCGAGATTTAAGGTTAGCTGTAAGGTTGACCGACATTGGGTGGTTTCCCTAGTGGTTAGATGAACCTATCTTACTGACTAAACCAGTATCCAATTCCCCATTTTGAGGTAACGTGACCCACTGATCGATAATGTTTAGGGATTCCCTCATTCGTTGGATCTACACCAAGACGAATTTGGTGAAGTCCCACTTTGAGAGAATGGATATGCCACAGCATCAAACTCCCTGAAATCCAAAGTTATGAAGTAAGGAGAGCTGCAAATTTGAGAGAGATCGTAAGGAGCCCCGCCTACTGTCCAACCATTCAGAAGAAGGGACCTGCACACAGTAGTTCGGTGAAGTACTTATTCAGATGAATGGAATGGTAGTAAAGCCAAAACCCCCAAAGTCTGAATCCGTGAAGTGACCAGGATCGTAGATATGAGGATGCCTGGGAACAATCCCAACCATCGGATCTACAATGTTGTTAGCTCGACGTTGACCGCTTCGGGAGGATAGGGGTGTTGTAATGTCAAAACCCCCAATGGTTGGAGTCACGAAGTGATGTGTACCATGGATCTAAGGATCCTTCAAGTTCCCTCTTAGGCGTCGATATACAGGGGACGCGCGGTGTTGTATCCTTTAGTTCGAAGACTAGGTAATTCGGGGAATTTGAGGTGTGGTGTGTCGATAAGCTCCGAAGCTCGAAGTGATGAGAGCTGTCGATTTGAGGATTCTTCAGAACTCTTCCTAATCGTCATATATAGGTTGTGGTCAACCTGATGTTGACCTACTCAGGGAGAAAACTGGAGACTACACGACAAAATCCCCGAAGGACGAAACAACGAAGTGATGGGAACCATTTATTTGAGGGCACATTGGATCCCTCTCTAATCGTTGGATCGACCCCATGGTCAATTCGATGTTGAATAATCTGGGACAAAGGAGAAGTTTACACCATGAAACCCCTAAACACGGAAGTTACGAAGTAACAGAGGTTGTTGATCCAAGGGTCACGTGGACCTACCTTGGCTACGAGATCGAAGGGCATGAAGGATGATCAGTCCGGAGGGATGTGGCATAGTGATGTCATCCAGGGTGATGTGGACCCAATTTTTATGTGCCACGTGTCACCCGTATTCATGTGTATCACATACCCTATAGACCCATTGGAATGTGACACATTTCACCCCCGATCCCTTACACATGTCAGCCCTTGGTACGAGCCCACCTAGCCAAAGTGGTTGGTGAAGTGACCAAAACTCCAGGAGTCCGGGACTTCAGACTCCAAAGGATTTGGGGTGTAGTATTGTAAAGAGACCAAAAATCTCGAATGTCGGAGCCACGCGAAAACCCTACATGAATAAGGGAGTTCAGGACAATGAGAGGTATCGTGCATAGATAGTAAAGAGGGGTTCAGCGCCGAAGCACCGAATTCCTCTACAGTCGAGCCCGCCGTTGGTTAGTAGGAGGATTTGATTAAGAGGAAAACGAAATTATGATGCCCCACCCCTTAAAAGAGCATTTAGGGGTCGGGTGAGTTACAAATTGGTATCAGAGCATGGTTAAAACACTTGGTCTTCTTGGGCTCATGGATGAGTCGCGTGAAAACCATATTTAAAGGAATTTTAAGGGTGACACCCTATCTTACCTCTGTCCTAAAGAGTCTGGTTAAAACTTTACTGAAGAAGAGAATGAAACTTTCTACTGTGTGTGTATTTTAGAAATATGAATTCTGTGTTGTTCATAAACTAATAGATTGTTTGCTAACAATGAGTGTTTTGTTAGCACTCAAGAAGTCAACAAATCCTAGGAAACTACAGGTGTAAAGGATAGTGATGTGCCATGAAGTGGGGGATGGCTCCCATAATAGAGACAAAGAATATGATGAGAGGAGGGTAGTGGAAACCCCTCCAGACCTGGATGAAACTATAAGAAGCCTCATGGTCGAATTATAGAGTTGCAAGGCCGACAATGACATATTGATAAAGGAGCAAGAAAAATAAATGAAAATTAATGCAGTCTTGATGCAGAGCTTATTTGATATATAGAGGCAATTGCAGCATGGACCTGCAACCATTCATGTGGACCGATGACATGTGAAGAGAATTAAAATTCCACCTGAGATACGAAAACGTGGTCCCATAAGTGGCCACACTAGGAGGAGTGCCTCTAGGAAGGACCAACCTAGAGGAAGGGGACACTCATCAGGAGAGTCCCCTGGAAAGGAAACTGACAACTCTAAGGGATCTTCTAGTAGAAAAACTAGCTCACATTCTCAAAGGAAATGAAAGAAGCGAAAGAATTCTAAAAGTCGTGATCCTAAAGAGTTCAAGAAAGCTACACCACCCTCTTTTGATGGAGAGATTAAGAAAGGGGAAGAGGAAAAATATTGGCTACTTAGTTTAAAGAAGTACTTAAGATTCCATGACTACTTTCAGAACTTGAAGGCTCGAATAACCATCTTCAACCTAAATGGAAAGGCTTCCATTTGGTGGGAAGACCTTATAAATGTGAAAGGAATCCATGAGAAGGACTTATCATGGAAACCGTTTGAGAAATAATTAAAGAAGAAGTATCTTTCATAGAAATACTTTGATGGGAAGACTAAGGAGTTCTATGAACTTAGGCTGGGACAACTCACCATAGAGGAATATATCAATAAATTCCTTGATCTAATAAGGTATATACCCTACATAAAAGATGAAAAGGTAAAAGTGCAACGATTTATTAGTGGGTTACCTCAGTCTTACCGGAACATGATTTATTTTGACGAGACAAAGACCTGAGAAGATACTATCTAGAAGGAAAGGTATTTTTATGAACAGTTTGAGAGTCAGACAAGAGCCTCGTGAGGACTGGAAGAATAAGAGTAGTTCAAGATTCAAGAATAAGGGGTTTAAATTCTCAAGATTTAAGAACTATGGGAAGGTTTATAGGATGAGCATTCCTACTAGAAGTATGCATCAATAGAATTTCACCTCCCAGAGTGGAAATAAACCTTTTAGAGCAACCCCAGGAAAGAATGATGACCCAAAGAGAGAAGCCTTGAAATGTTGGGGTTGTGGAGAACATCTACTGAGGGATTTTCCACACCGAAAACAGAACAATAGGAGAGTATACAACATCCAAGAAGCTACCACGGTCAATGATGTGGATAGGAGCATGCCACAAATTTATGCAGCCTTGGATAATAAACACACCAACCACCAAGCTTCAGTGGTGGAGATGGAAGGTATGATCGCCAACCAGCTAGTTTCTATTTTAATTAACCCTGGCTCTAATTTGAGTTATGTGGCCCCTCAGACTGTTGATAAGTGTAAACTACAACCAATTAGACATGTTAAAGACATGGTTGGTACAACTAGCCACTGGAACCAAAAGACAGGTAGAAGAGTTCATACTAGCTTGCAAACCAAACCTAGAGGACCACCCCATATTAAGAGAGTATAAAGACGTGTTTCCAGAAGAGGTATGAGGTCTACCTCCAAGAGGAGATATTGACTTCTCCATAGAAATTGCACCAGGAGAAATGCCATTGTCTAGAACACCCTATAGGATGAGTACACTAGAGCTAGTTGAGCTCAAGCTACAGCTAAAGGAGATGATGAACAAAGGCTACATCTGACCCATCATATCTCCATGGGGAGCACCCACTTTGTTTGTGAAAAAGAAATATGGCACACTCTGACTGTGCATAGACTACAGGAAATTCAATAAGACAACCATAAAGAACAAGCATCCCTTACCAAGAATCGATGGTTTGTTCGATCAATTAAGGGGTGCTTCCATTTTCTCAAATATTGACTTAAGGTCTGGATACCATCAAGTCTGAATCAAGGATGAATACATCCACAAAAAAACCTTCAGGACAAGATATGGTCACTATGAATTTGTGGTGGTGCCATTTGGATTAACCAATGCCCCCGCCACTTTTATGTGCTTGATGAATAATGTACTCAGCAAATTGCTAGAAATATTTGTATTGGTTTTGATTGATGATATCCTAATCTATTCCAAGAACAGAGAGTATCATGAGGAACATCTTAAACTAGTGCTTCAAGTACTAAGAGAGCATCATCTCTACGCTAAGTTTAGCAAATGTGACTTTTTCCAGAAGCAAGTCCATTACTTGGGCCATGTTATTTCTGAAGAAGGAGTGGCAGTAGACCCTGAAAATATCAGATCTATCATGGACTGGCCTACCCTAAAGGATGTATCTGATATCAGATCCTTTATGGGCTTAGCAGGATACTATAGAAGGTTAATAAAATAATTTTCCAAGATTGGTTGTTTAATCACTACACTTTAGAAAAAGGGGGTTAAATTCACTTGGACATCAGAATGTGAAGAAAGATTTCAATAAATGAATTAACTTCTAACCCATGCACTGGTGTTGAAGATTGCATACCCCAATAATGACTTCCTTGTGTGTACAGATGCCTCTAAGGAAGGACTTGGAGGAGTCCTTATGCAATAAGGATATGTAATTTGCTACGAATCGAGAAAATTGAATGAGCACGAAATCAATTATGTGACCCATGATCTAGAGCTGGCTTCCATAGTGCATGCCTTAAAAATGTGGAGGAATTACCTCCTGGGTAGGATATTTTTACTTATGACAGACCATTGTGTGTTGAGGCACTTGTTTGAAAAACCAAAACTCAATGCTAGACAAGCTAGGTGGATGGATCTCCTTAGTGAGTTTGATTTCGAAATAAAACACATCAAAGGAAAGGAAAATAGGGTGGTTGATGCCCTTAGTAGAAGTGTGAAAATGATTCACCTGGTAGCAATGAGCACTTGTAAAATGGATGTCAGGGAGAGATTCAAGAATGCACAAGAAACATATGTTTTTTTCAATATCGTAACATCATACCTAAATCAAAATCCCACAGGGATAAAGTATGAAGGCTATTTGATTCTTGATGAAGCCCTGATGACCTACAAAAACATATTTTTTTATTCCAAGTTCTGATGACTTGAAGAAGTTCATAATGGATTAACTACACAAGAGACCATATACTGGTCATACAGGTTATTAGAAAATGATCATGGCCACTAGAAAACAATTCTATTGGCCTAGATTGAAAAAGGACATATCTAACTATCTAGCTAAGTGTCTAGAACGCCAGTAAGTTAAGGCAGAACACCGGCACCCAACAAGGTTGTTACAGCCTCTACCAATTCCATAATGGAAATAGGAAACCATCTCCATGTATTTCATCACCAGATTACCAAAATCGGCCAAGAAGAATGATGCCATCATGGTAGTGGTGGAGAGATTGAGCAAGTGTACTCACTTCATTCCTGTCAAGTCAACCTGCAAGGAAATAGATATTTCCAACATCTTCATGAAGGACATATTTAGAATGCATGGCATGCCTAGGGATATTATATCTGATAGAGACACAAAATTTACTTCAAGCTTTTAGAAGTCCTTAATGGTTGGTTTTGAGACTAAATTGTTGTTTAGCACAGCCTATCACCCTCAAACTGATGGACAAACAGAAAGAGTAAACCAAATATTATAAGACATGTTAAGGATGCATGTAATGCATCAGCCTAAGAAATGCCATTGGTAGAATTTTCTTACAATAATGGTTATCAAGAGTCATTGAAGATGAGCCCTTTTGAAGCCCTCTATGGTAGACAGTGCAAGATTCCAATCAATTGGAGTAATCCAGTGGATAGAATTACAATTGGACCCGGCATGCTAAAAGAAATGGAACAACAAGTGATTCAGATAAAGAAAAATATGAAAACTTCTCGGGATGGATAGAAGAGTTACGCCGACAGAAAGATAACTCCTAGAGAGTTCAAGATAGGAGACCATGTCTATCTCAGAGTTAGGCCCAGGAAGAGTTCCCTAAGAATGGGATATTGTGCCAAGCTGGCACCCTGGTATTATGGATCCTTTGAAATCTTAGATAGAGTGGGACCTGTATCCTATAGTCTAGCACTCCCTCCCATAGTGAAGGAACATAATGTTTTCCATGTTTCATTATTGAAAAAATATGTACATGATGCTAATCATATAATTGATTGGTTTGTGATTCAGGTGGAGCCAAAGGGATAATTCCTTCCATAACCTCAATGCATGCTAGACAGGAAGGAAACATCACTCAGGAACCATACCATTACAGAGGTCAAGGTGCATTGGAAACACTTTGGCTCAGATGAGGCTATGTGGGAAATGGATGATGCCAAGAAACAAGCATATCCATTTTTGTTAACTTGTGTATATACAAAGCACATTGATAGGTAGAACATCGAGGATGATGTTCCTTTAAGGGGGAGGGGATTGTAACACCCCATTTTCCCCCAATTTGTAAATATAACTATATTGACCAGGAGACTATGGAAAACTTGATATGTGTGAATGTTTGATTTGATGAACCTTTGTATAAAACGTCAATGAATCTAATTTATGCTATCAAGATAAAATGGATAAGTGTTGCATAACTACTGAAAGGGGGGTTTTCCCAGAAATACCACAGATTCTATGAAAGAGATGGTGAGGGGAACCAGGAATGGTTGAGATAACCCCCACCAAACCAGTACTTTGTTGGATTTAATTGTTGAGGACCAGAGAAACCCTCTGACCTAGGAATGAATTACAGTTAGGTTGGTAGGTGGGAAGACCTCCTCAAGAGTTAATGATGGGATGGGGTAGAGTGCCCATCTATAAGGCTTTCAGACCTAACCATGGACTGGGAATTCGAGACACACACAATTTTGCTGAGGAAGGCAAGAAAGGAAGGCGTGGTGGGTAGAGAAAGACTTGCGAAGAGAGAAGAGATGGGAGACTAAGATCTTGGGTTCGAGGAAGAACTGAGAAATGAGTGTGTTCTGGTCGTAGGAAGTGAATATAAGGGTTATGATACAAGCAGATAAATGAGGCTGGTGAGTGACTAAGGAAGTACTCAGGCATATCTCTTTGCTTGGTATAGAGAAAAACCTATTTCCAAGATCTTGTGGGAGGAGGAGAGTAACCTCCGTCCCTAACTTTTGTTGAGCCAGAAGAGAGGATTCTATCTCGAAGCATCATGGTCTAACTTGGGGGTGGAAAGTGGTAAATCTGTTACGAGTGAATGAACTTATGGTTGGGTGGAAAAAGGTGCCCCTTTCAACAGTTGCATCACGTCATCTGGTTCTGATAAGTGTTTTCATACCTTATGCATTGAAATGGAATAATGGATGAATGCATGTGTTTATGTATCTATAGATGATTTATGTATTAAATGGTCAAGTTATGTGTATGCACTTATCTTCTTGTGAACTTATGCTTCTAATTTATCATCTATATGCCCTAGATTATCCCTCAAGGTGTCGTGGGATGTAAACCAACAGGATGGCCGAGATAGAAAGTATTGAGTTAATATGACCCTGTCCGTCTGAAGAGGATATCTTCCCCAGATTCCTTGATGTGTGACTGGGATATCATGACCAAGTCCTTAACAACTTCACAATAAAGAGATTCATGTTTAACTCACGAGAGTTTATAAAGACCCATATGACCAACACCTAGGGACCCTAGGATAATCCTAAGGGAGCTAATTCCTTCTGGCTTCGAAGCTCTAGAAGTCCAGGACTTTGGAGTATTATTGGCCCTAATAGTCACAAACCAGTTGAAGGCGAACAAGAGTTAAGGTTACCTGTAAGGTTGACCGACGTTGGGAGGTTTCCCTAGTGGTTATATGAACCTATCTTACTGACTAAATTGGGATCCAACTCCCCATTGTGAATTAGTGTGAGCCACCGATTGAGAATGTTCAGAGATTCCCTCAGTCGTCGGATCTACACCAAGACGAATTTGACGATGTTCCACTTCGGAAGAATGGATATTCCATAGCATAAAAATCCCTGAACACCAAAGTTACAAAGTAAGGAGAGCCATAGATTTGGGGGAGATCGTTAGGAGCCTCGCCTACCATCCGATCATCCAGGAGAAGGGACATGCACACGGTACTTTGGCAAAGTCCTTCTTCGGATGAATGGAGTGGCAGTAAATCCAAAACCCTCGAAGGTTGAAGACACGAAGTGACCAGGACTGTATATCTGAGGATGCCCGAGAAATATCCCAACCGTCAAATCTACGATGTAGTCATCCCTATGTTGACCACTTTGGGAGGACAGGGGTGCTGTAATGTCAAAAACCCCAAAGGCTGAAGTGGCAAAGTGATTTGGACCGTGGATACAAGGATCCCTTGGGATCCCTCTCAGTTGTCGATATATAGGGGACGCATGGTGCTATATCCTTTAGTTTAGAGACTTGGAACTCTAGGGAATTTGAGGTGTGGTGTGTCGATAATCTCTAAAGCCCAAAGTGGCGAGAGCCGTCAATTCGAGGATGCTTCAAGACTGTTCCTAACCGTTAGATCTAGCCGGTGTTTAGCCCGACGTTGACCTACTCTAGGAGCAAACCAGATACTCCACGAAAAATCCCCGAAGGCCAAAATGATGAAGTGATGGAACTACTGATTTGAGGGAACATTGGATCCCCCTCTGATAGTTGGATCTACCCCATGGTAAATTCAGCGTTTACTACTCTGAGAGAAAGGATAATTTTACACCAGGAAACCCTCGAATGTTGAAGTTACGAAGTAACGGAGGCCGTTGATCCAAGGGTTATGTGGACCTACCTTGGATGCGATATCGATGGGCATGAAGGACGATCAGTCTAGAGGGATGTGGTGCAGTTGCATCACCCAGGGTGACGTGGACCTAAGTTTTACATGTCACGTGTCACCCGGAATCCTGTGTATCACATACCCTATAGACCCATTGGAACATAACACATGTCACCCCCAACCCCTTACATGTGTCAACCTTTAGTACGAGCTCACCTTGCCAAAGTGGTTGGTGAAGTAATCGAAACTCTAAGAGTCTAGGACTTCAGACTCTAGAGGGTTTTGGGTGTAGTATTGTAGAGAGACCAAAAGGCCCAAAGGCCAGATCCACATGGCAAGCCTACAGGACTTCAGGAATTTGGGACTATGGGAGGTCTCATGCGTAGATAGTAAAGAGGCGTTCAGCGCCGAAGCACCAAAGCACCAAAGTGTCAAATTCCTCTACAACTGATATATTAGAAATGGATTGAGCCCTTCGTAGTTAGTAGGAGGATTTGATTAAGAGGAAATTGAAATTATGATGCTCCACCCCTTAAAAAAGAATTTAGGGGTTGGGTGTGTTACACAAAGTAGCTAACACCTATAGATATCAACCATGTTTGTATGTAATAGGAAAAAATTGATCGGGTCATCGACACACGGGTTAAGGGAACCCACCAATAGAAGATCCAACTCTATTGAGTTGTCAATGCAAGGCAACTACTGCACCAAGGCAAGTGTCTCACCAAGCGTCAAGTTCAGCAAAAGTTTCACCATTTGATGGGGGCACTAAATTTAATGAATATCATTGATTTCTAAAATGGGAGGACTAATCTAGGTGGGAATTAATGAATTCCCACCTATTCCAGTGGCTCAACATACAGTTTCCATTTTGACAATTTTTCTAAAGTTTTTCGGGTCCCAAACTTTTGGGGCCATTTTGAGGCCCTAAACAACCATTTTTTTTTATGTGGGAGTGCCCAGTAGATTCCCATTGGAATTATTGGGCCATGTAGAATGTGTACTCCTCGGCTAGATATTTCCGACGAGGTTTCAATTTCCACAAAAAAAGATCGTATGAAAAATTTACACCCTAGGGAAGTTGACATATCAACTACCCTCATCGGGACCCACATACCTTTTGGTGTTTCATCTTACAGGGTTAGGGTTTTGGATGTTTAGGGTTTTCTCATTTATGGTTTATGTTAAAAATATCTTGGGGGGCTCATTGTAATCATATTATTGTGAATGCACGTAGTTGTCACATATCTTCTCATAGATAAGATACGACCATTCTAATGAGTTTGTTTCTCTCTATATATTCTTTCACAATCTCTGTGTATTTCATTCTTTAATAGAAATTGAGTATTTATGTATCTCTGTGTTTCTGTCTTATTTTTGTATTTCATTTCATTGACTCATAAATCTGGATCACTAAGATTTATGGGGAAAATGAAGAATGAATTGCGATGGATACATATGATGAAAGATAGAAATCCAATACCATTATTGAGGAAATAATTGCCTAGGAAGAGGAGGAGGTGAAAATAGGAAATAAGATGTGCCTCGAAACTAGTATTAATGAAAACATGACGATGATGGAAACCACCATACAAATCTGAAAGAAATAAACTAACTAATATTTATCATGGGAATCAGCAAATATTAGGTCATGACTACTAAAAAAAAGCCCTCAACATAGGAGGTTCAATAATATTTCGATCTTTCAAACTGTGCTAGATAAGAACTATCATGACCTACATGCCAAAGAGACATAAAAGGATAGTTAGATGTGGGAGATAAAGAGAATAGTAGGGAATATATTTTGACTTAACCATAGTTTCATTCTCCACAACATAAATATAATGGTAGTTCCCTAGAAGAAGAAATCAGGAAGTGGTTGGAATATATAGTAGGAATACTAGGCCTATTTAGAGACATTGTTGAAATTGATCAAGGAAACTGCATGTAAATTGTATCAGGGATGGCACCAATAAGGACATGAGACCAATTAGATGGATAAAAGAGGATGGTTATTAGAGAATTAAAGGAAGGATACCAAAGAGGAAATTTAAAAATCCCAACAAAAGATTGAATATATTATATACCTATAAGGAAATATTCATAGAAAAGTGCACAAATTAAACCTGGTAAGTATCAAGCATATAATTTTGAAGTCGATAGATGATGACTACAACTTAAGGTAGAAAAAAAAAGTATGATCCATACTAGTATCTATATCAAAATAGATTCATGAAAAACTACATGAAGTATTTGAGTTGAAACCACATGTGGGGGCTTCATATTATTATTGGATGAGAAGAAGAATATTCTAAAATTTTGTAGGCTAACAAACCATCCTAGGAAGCATGGGAATAAGTGGCACGCATATTTTGACAGATTGATCCTATAGGAGAGATATTCCTTGGATGAAGGATGGGGTGGTGAGTATATCCTAAGTTCCTCAGTGAAGGGACCAAATTACCAAGTGAGATCAAGGGGGTTTCCTTGTATGACAAGTTTCATGAAAAGAACATGCATTTATATTGTTGAGTTTTAGTGGAAAGGGGGATTCCTTCCTTCACTTTTCTGTTGTTTAGGAGAGAGGGAATATTTTTACATTTGGATAGTTCAATATGGAGAGAAGAATTTGAACTAGAACTGAAGGAGCAAGTTGAGACCTACGAGCATACTAAACTCAAGAATCCTAGGTGGATTGGCTAGTAAATTCTCCTTGGGTTTCCTTGGAAAGAATGAAACCAGAGAAGGGATTTGATGGAAATATTTTCCCTATGCAATGGCCTAGTGGGTGCTTGTAAGCTCCTTGAGAGTAGCCTTGTGTTCCTAGTGCCATAGAACTCTGAGTGGTTATTCTCCAGAAATTTTGGTTTTGGTTCATGGGTGGTTCTGTTTTAAGCTCAGAGAGGTAGAGGATGTGGAAAAGATCCTGGGAAGGGTTTGGTTGTGTGGCTCTAGTAGTTTGATGTTAAAAAGGTGGTCAGATTTTTTCAATCCAAAGAAAGATTAATTCTGTTTAAATCATTTATGGGTCTTGTTTTTGGGTGCCCCCTGGTTTTTTGGAACCATGAAGCATTTGTGGCGATTGGTGAAGCTCTGGGTAAGTTTTTGCATGTGGATTTGGAGGTCTTAAATGGTAAGGATCGTAGGGTTGGGAGAACTCTTGTTGATATGGATATTCATAAGGGTCTTCCATTTGGAGATTGAGTGGAGAGGGCATGTTAATTTTCAGAGGTTATATTATTGGGGGATTCCTTTTTGTTGCTCAGAATTAAAAGAAGTTGGACATTTGAAAAACGATTGCCTGAGAATATTTAAGAAGAAATATGTGGTTGATTCTTCATCACATGAATATTTGTTCGAGGAACAAGAATCATTGAGGAAGCCAATTGAAGGAGCCCTTTCTCTGTTGGATGGGTAAATTCGGTCTCTTTCTTTGGATTCTTACTCTTGTCTTGGTAAGCTTAAGAAGTTATCTCAAGTTTTTTATTCTTCTCTTAATTTGGAAGAATTAAAGATGTTGCAGAGTGCTTTTGTTGGCAATTCCTACAATGATATTTCTTTACCTGTGCCTGAGATCTCATTAGATGTAATTGTGTCCGAAGATGTTAATAAAGAGGTTTCCATTTCTAGGGATAAGGGTTGTTCATCTGGGTCTGGAATGGAAGTTTATTTTAAGTCAGATTAGTTTTCTGGAGGTACAAGTGGTATGGGTTCTTTGGGTGAATATTTTCTTTTAGGGGGTTTGGGAATATCAAAAGTAGAGGATGATTCAGTGATAATTAAGGAGTCTATCTCTTTGGATGGGGGTTTTAAAAATAAAAATCTGGAGGATTTAGTGAATCAGGTTGTAGATGAATATTTATCCTCTTTTATTCCTTCCTACAAAGATGTGTTGAAACATTCTCCTCTTCATATTTTTTCGTGTGGTGACTTGTCTTTTTTTTCCAAAAGGGAGAATGGTATTTTGGAAGAAGGAAAATGAGTTAAGGGGAAGAATAAGGAGACTTTGGAGAAGAAAGGGGATGGTTTTGGTGGTTTAGATAAATATTTTTATCCTGTTAAAACAAGAAGTGTGAGAAAACAAGTGATGGTGAGGGATAATCCTAGTGTTATGACTAAGTAAATTTTCGAAGGACCAAGGTAACTTATAGCACATAAAGCCCTAGCTCAGGGAATGCAATGATTGTGATATCCCTCAACATTAGAGGAGTTTGGGGTGCTCCTAAATTTCTATCCCTCAAGAGGTTAACATATTTGGTAAAACCTGATGTGTTTTTAGTACATGAATTTGTGGTTTGTGGTATTAGAGATAGAGAGGTGTTTTATAAATTGTTAAACCAGTGGAAGATGTGTGTGGTGGATTCAAATGGGTTTTCTGGAGGAATTATTTCTGCATGGAACCCTAAAGGATGTCAATAAGAATTATTTTTGCATGGAAGGATTTGTAAAGGATGTCAATAAGAATTTGAGGCTGGTGTACTATTATGGTCCTTACAATAATAGGCAGATGTTCTAGGATACTCTAAAAAATTATGGCATTCTCAAAGAGCCTGATTTTATTTTGGGAGGTCATTTGAATTTTTCTTGGTCTGCTCGGGAAATATGGGGCTCTTCTATTAGGCTTGATCCTTTGGCCTCCTTTTTTAATTAGTTTTTGCATGATGTAGGGCTTATTGATGTGGATTCAGTTGATTTCTTTCCTACTTGGAGAAACGGAAGAGTGGTTCAAGATAATGTTGCTAAGAGTTTGAATCATTTTTTAGTTGATAAAAGACTAGCGGTTTCTGATTTTAGGTTTCAATCGTGGGTGGTGAATGTTAAAATTTCTGATCATATGCTTGTGGTATTTCAAATTGACCAAGGGAAAGAAAATATTAAGTATTCTTTTAAATTAAATTATGTTTGGATATCTGATCTGGAATTTGAGAAAATTGTGCTTTCCAATTGGCATCAGTTTCAAGTGTTGTTGGGTTCTACTCCAATGGATTCCTTGGTTCACAAATTAAAATGGTTGAAATCCTTGGTCATAGCTCTTAGATTATGAGCTTCATTTCTTATGCGGATTAATTCTTTTATTTTCTTCAATACTTTGATTCCATCTTAATACACTTCAACAATTCCAAATCATAATCGAATAGCAATAACTATGTAAATAAGTAAACATGCACATCAACAACACATATGCCCTGGGGAAACCCTGTACAGGGAGAAAAACCCCAGCAAAGAATATTCATTTATTGCATTAATAATGTAATATCTCTTACAAATATCCCCCATGAATGTTATGCTCTCAAAGAGCTTGCCAAGATGACTCTGACCTGACAAAGACTTAAAAGACCTTGCTGAAATACACCTATGATATGATGCCTCTTTATCATTGATGTGCTCCTCTATTACTTCACCTTCAACCTGCATATGAAAACTATGTTTCAAAACTGTGTTGCAAAACTGTGTTGAGGAGAGGATCCGACCTCTTCTTATATAGGATGAAGAGGGGAAGAGGAGAAGCTCGAAATAGTAACCTGATTGCATTCATTAGTCATAACTCAGCTTCATACTTTAGTTTGAACTTAGAACTAGACTTGAGATTGGTTACAACTCAGCATTACACTTTAGTTCGAACTTTAGAACTAGACTTGAGATTGGTTACAACTCGGCATTACACTTTAGTTTGAACTTAGAACTAGACTTGAGACTGACATGCTTTAGTTCGAACTTAGAACTAGACTTAATACTTTAGTTGCAACTCAACATTACACTTTAGTTGCAACTCAACATTACACTTTAGTTCTAAGATAGAACTAGACTCAAGACTTTAGTTGCAACTCAACATTACACTTTAGTTCTAGACTCAAGACTTTAGTTGCAACTCAACATTACTAAAAATAGAACAAGACTCAAGAATTTAGTTGCAACTCAACATTACACTTTAGTTCTAACATAGAAATAGACTCAAGACTTTAGTTACAACTCTTGACAAGGCAATTCGAAATTATCTTCATGGTGGATAATGTTTACACGTGCCAATGCACTAGATCAATACAATTACATCATTTGCAATATTAGGAATATCGTTTGTTTCTAGCTCATAGGAATTTTACATTCAACCTAACTTTTGCTAGATACCTTTACTTTTTCTCATGGCTCACAAGGTTTGACTAGGCTCACAGAGGTTGTATGTTCCCCCTGACTTTTGCACTAGTTTGTCTATGCTCATAGAGGTTGTACGTTCCCCCTGAATTTTGCAGTAGACTCACATAACATCTCGTTCGTCCTAAATTTTGGTTTGACTCAGAGAGGTTGTCTGTTCCCCTTGGCTTTTGTCAATACCTCACAAGACTGGTTGATTCTCCAAATCTCACTGGCTAGCCTCAGGGTGGCCCATATGGCTTCTCATTGGAGAATGATTATCGATGTTTCCAAATTTAACACTCCCTCTCAGCGAGGGAGTCATTCTCAGTCACACCAAGCTTGCCTCTCAGCTGCACAAACTGTCTCGAGGTCAAAGGCTTGGTCAGGATATCAACTACCTGCTCGCTCGTGGCTATGTACTGTAACTTTACAGTTTTTCTCTGGACCAAGTCTCGGATGTAGTGGTACCTCATGTCAATATTTTTTGACCTGTCCTGAAATATTGGGTTCTCTTTCAATTTTATGCAACTTTGATTATCATAGTGAACCACCGTCGTCTCGAGCTTGTCACCAAACAACCCAGAAACCAATTTTCTGAGTCATATTGCTTCCTTGCTAGCATCATTTACTGTAATGTACTCAGCCTCTATTGTAATCTGTGCAATGGATCCCTAATTTCATCTTGACCAAGAGATCACAATGGATCCTAAACTGAAGCAGTATCTGGAAGTACTCTTCTGATCCACTGGGCTTCCTACCCAATCAGCATCTTCATACCCATGTAGAAATAAACTACCAGTATATGTATATCTCAGACCATAAGTAATGGTCCCTCTAAGATATCTCAAGATGTTCTTTGTTGCCACCCAGTGTCTTTGTCTCGGTTCAGTCATGAATTGACTCATTGCAATCACTGCATAGCATATATCTGGCCTAGTGTGGATCATGTACATCAATGATCCAATCAACTGCCTATACATGGTGGGATCCACCAAATCTGAACCTGTATCAGAATCATGCAACTTTTTCAGGTTGGTAACCATCAGAGTAGACATGGATTTGCAATCCATCATAGAAAACCTCTTTAGTACATCCATTGTGTATTTTCCTTGTGCCAGAAATATCTTGCCCTGTCTTTTCCACACTTCCAATCCTAGGAAGTAATGCATCAAGCCTAAGTCTTTCATCTCAAATTCTGAGGTTAGCTCCCTCTTACCTTGGCACAATGTCCCAAACATTATTCTTTATAATAGACCTGTATTCCTCAAGCATGGCATCCTTCCATACTTGTAATTTATCTTCTTCTTCAAATGAAGAAGGTTCGACATCACTAATGTTGCTCATCAGTGCAACATAGCCTTCAAACCTATGAGGCCTCTTCCTTTCCCTGAAAGTTCCTTTGGGAGAAACCATCCTTTTTGCTTCCTGCACTATTTCTTTAAGCCACCCTGGCTTCCTTTTGGTTGGAGGTTCTTCAAGAGTTATTTCTAACACTTCAGCGGGTTCTAGGGGATCATTACTTGGCCCTTCATGATGTTCCTCCCTCTGATCATCTTACTCTTCATTTTCATAAGAGGGTGAAGCTGGTTGAACTGCTTTTGAATCCTGCTAAAGCTCTCTAGATTTCTTAAATGCGGCTTCCTCATGGAAAGTCACATCTTTGTTTACCTCTATTTACCTCTGACCTGGTACATAAATCCTGTAAGCTTTGAAGTTCTCACTGTACCCCACAAAAAACCCTTTCTTGCCTGAGGGTTCCATCTTTGTCCTATTTTCCTTAGGGACATGAATATACATAGGACATCCAAATATCCTTAGATTCCCTACTTCAGGTTTGATCCCTGAGAAGACTTCTTCAGGAGTATTGTCCTTTAAAAAAGAATGTGAACACCTATTTTGAATATACATGACAGTGGAGGTAGCTTCTGCCCATAAATAATTTGGCAGATCCTAGTCAAACATCATTACTTTCATTGCCTCACAAATAGTCTTGTTTTTCCTCTCAGCAACACCATTTTGCTGAGGGTTATATAGCACGGTCAAATGTCTCTTGATTCCTGCTGACTTGTAGAAATCCTCAAACTGAAGAGATTCAAACTCTCCTCCATTGTTTGTTCTAAGGATTCTGATGTGTTTCCCTGTCTTTTTTTCAATAAAGGCTTTATACTCTTTGAATTTATCAAATATGTCACTTTTAGCTTTAAGAAAATATATCCAACATTTTCTTGAGTAATCATAAATAAAAATGAAATAATACAAACAACCACTGAGTGAGGGAGATGACATGGGACCAAATACATCATAATGAACTAGATCTAATATGCCCTGAGCTCTGTTGTCACTACTAGGAAATGATTTCTTTATATTTTTACCTAGCATTCATCCCTTACAAATTTCATTCTTAATAAGACAAATAGAGGGCATGCCACATACCATGTTCTGTAGATATGGAAGAGCTTTGTAATGAAGATGTCCAAGTCTTATGTGCCACAACTCGTTGGATCTAGTCGTATCATGAGCCAATGCCTGAACTGACTGTCCTGACACGACATACAGTCCTCCACTACGAGTTCCAATGGGTTTTGTTGTACTTAAGTGACTACCTTTAGCCCATAGTAGTGCCTTCCTATCCTTGAAGGTCACCCAATATCCATTGTCCTCAAGGGTTGCAACTGATAGTAGATTCTTATTGAGCCCTGGAACATATAATACTTCATCAACATGAAGTCTAGCCCCAGATTCCAATCTGAAGGAGATAGAGCCTACTCCCTCTATCTTGTAACATTTTTCATCCCCAAGATCGACTTTCTCTGCAAAATATTTTGTCTCGAAATCTGAGAGGATCTCCTTGTACCATGTCATGTGCTTTGATGCACCACTATTTACTAACCAAGTTTTCAGCCCCGTGGAAACTGAACTTTGATGTTTGGCTTCCATTGAGAGCCTTTCTAGAAAGTGCCTTTCTTCTTTCCCTTGAATCTTGATGCTAAAGTTGAGTGCTCTTATTTCGTTGGCTCGCTCCTGGTAACTGTGTGACTCTCCTCCTAGAGGCAATCATGCCATAACCTCTCAAATGTGGGCTAAATCTCTCTCCCACTTACACTGTATAAGGTCTCCCATGAAGAAGGAAGACTGTCAAAAATGGCTTGCACTAAATCATCATCGTCCACTGTCACCCCTGTGACCAAAAGCTGATCTCTGATCTGAGCTATCCTGGAACAGAAAGATGCCACTGATTCACCTTGCTCCATCTTCAAATACTTAAGATTGTTCTTAAGTGTCCTCTTCTGACTTGGAGCTTGCTTCTCATATAGATTCACCAAGGTATCCATATAGTCCTTGGCAGTCATCAACGAAGTCATTGCAGGCATTATATTGTCTTTGACTGAGTCAAAGATGATTCGCTTGGCCTTTACTTGACTCTTCTTGAAATTCGTTCTTCCTGCATTATTCGTTGGTTCCTCCACCACTGTGGTCACATACTGCTCAAGATCATGCTCTTGCAAGATATTTTTTATACAGAGCTTCCACACATTCAAGTTGGTAGTTCCTTCGAGCCTATCCTCGACCCTAACTCAAATGGAGGATGCCATGGTCCTCACACTGGAAAATTAATCAAGCTTGCTTGGATCTGTGTGTACCTACTACTACAATTCAACACGTTTAACACACCCTAATCTCTGATACCATGTTAGATTATGAGCTTGATTTCTTATGCGGATTAATTCTTTTATTTTCTTCAATACTTTGATTCCAGCGTAATACACTTCAACAATTCCAAATCATAATCGAATAGAAATAACTATGCAAATAAGTAAACATGCACATCAACAACACATATACCCTGGGGAAACCCTGTACAGGGAGAAAAACCCCAGCAAACAAAATTCCTTTATTGCATTAATAATGTAAGATCTCTTACAAATATCCAACATGAATGTTTTGTTCTTAAAGAACTTGCCAAGATGACTCTGACCTGACAAAGACTTAAAATACCTTTCTGAAATACACCTTCGATATGCTACCTCTTTATCATTGATGTGCTCCTCTATTACTTCACCTTCAACCTACATATGAAAACTATGTTTCAAAACTGTGTTGCAAAACTGTGTTAAGGATAGGGTTCAACCTCTTCTTATATAGGCTAAAGAGGGGAATAGGAGAAGCTCTAAATAGTAACCTGATTGCATGCATTAGTCATAACTCAACTTCATACTTTAGTTCAAACTTAGAACTATACTTGAGATTGGTTACAACTCAGCATTACACTTTAGTTCGAACTTTAGAACTAGACTTGAGATTGGTTACAACTCAGCATTACACTTTAGTTCGAACTTAGAACTAGACTTGAGACTAACATGCTTTAGTTCGAACTTAGAACTAGACTTAAGACTTTAGTTGCAACTCAACATTACACTTTAGTTCTAAGATAGAACTAGACTCAAGACTTTAGTTGCAACTCAACATTACACTTTAGTTCTAGACTCAAGACTTTAGTTGCAACTCAAAATTACTAAAAATAGAACTAGACTCAAGACTTTAGTTGCAACTCAACATTACAATTTAGTTCTAACATAGAACTAGACTCAAGACTTTAGTTACAACTCTTGACAAGGAAATTTGAAATTTTCTTCATGGTGGATAATGTTTACACGTGCCAACACACTAGATCAATACAATTACATCATTTGCAATATTAGGAATATCGTTTGTTTCTAGCTCATAGGAATTTTACATTCAACCTAACTTTTGCTAGATACCTTGACTTTTGCTCATGGCTCGCAAGGTTTGAATAGGCTCTCAGAGGTTGTATGTTCCCCCTGACTTTTGCACTAGTTTATCTATGCTCACAAAGGTTGTACATTCCCCTGACTTTTGCACTAGATTGTCTATGCTCACAGAGGTTGTACGTTTCCCTTGACTTTTGCATTAGACTCACATAACATCTCGTTCGTTCTGACTTTTGGTTTGACTCACAGAGGTTGTCCATTCCCCCTGGATTTTGTCAATACCTCACAAGACTAGTTGATTCTCCAAATCTCCCTAGCTAGCCTCAGGGTGACCCTTATGGCCTCTCATTAAAGAATGATTGTCAATGATGCCAAATTTAACAATAGCTTGGGAGAGGAATAAGAAGCTTAAGTCGAAAGAGGAATTAACTTAGTTGGAAATGGATTTGGAAATTATTTACTCTTTACATCTTGGGGGTTTTGAGAGGGAAGATGATAGGGCATTGATGGTGGAGAAAGAGGCTAGGAAAATCGAGTTGTTAAAACAAGAGGAGGAGACTTGGAGGAAAAAAATTAGAGCTACTTGTCTTTCTTGTGGAGATTAGAATACTAAGTTTTTTCACTTTGATGCAAATTACAAAAGAAAAATCAATTCTATCTGGGATTTTAGAAAGGGGGATGGTTCTTTAGTTTCTCATCAGAAGTATTTGGAAAAGGAAGCTTTATTGTATTTTGAAAATATATTTAAGGCTCAAAAAAATATCTCTATTGAGCATCAGTTGAAGTTAATTCAAGCCTAACCTAGGTTTTTTATTTGTGGAAGAAGGTCAGATGGTTGTTGAACCTGTTTTATTGTCTGAGGTGATGGCTACTTTGAAAGGTTTTGTTGTCTCTAAGAGCCTTGAGATCGATGGTTGGACTGTTGAATTTTTTTCACACTTTTTGATCTTCTGGGTCCTGAATTGTTGGAGGAATCTAGATTGAATGATAAGTTTAATGGGGCTCTTAATGCTACTTTTATAGCTCTTATTCCGAAAAGTGACAAACCTGAGTCTTTTGTAGGATTTATACCCTTTTATTTTTGAAACTTGGTTTATAAGCTAATATTAAATATTATTTCTTCCAGAATTAAACATTTTCTCTCAAAAGGAATTTCGAAGTAGCAGTTTGGATTCTTAGATGATAGAAAAATTACCGATGCCATTGGAGTGACCCAAGAGGCTTTGCACAACATGAAGAAAAAGAAGATCAAAGCTTTGATTCTGAAATTGGATATGATGACAGCTTATCATAGAGTTGATTGGAGTTTTCTCAGGTTGGTTTTACTTCAGGTTAGGCTCAGTCTGGAGGCTATAAATTAGATCATGAGATGTGTCAGCTCAACAAACTTCTTTGTTTTGGTAAATGGCAATCCTTCTAGTCTTTTCAAGGGATCAAGAGGACTAGACTGAGCAATGATGTTCTCTTTCTCCTTTGTTGTTCTTACTCATTATAGAAGGGATTAGTAGAATTCTCAAGAAGTTAGTTGATGATGGTAAACTTGAAGGATTTTTGGTAGCAAATGGTTTTATAATCACTCATTTAATTTTTGTGGATGATGTTATATTATTTGCTAAAGGATATTTACAAGAATGGAAAGTGTTTAAGGATGATCTTGATCTATTTTGTAATGCTGCTGGAATGGATTTTAGCAATCAAAAGTCTAAATTTTTGGTAATTGGCTAATCTAGTGAGGGGATTGTTCAGTTAAAACAGATTTTTCCTTTTGATGTTAAACCTATAGAAGGAGGTTTTAAGTATTTGGGATTCTTTCTTAAGCCAAATTAATACTATTTTAATTATTGGATGTGGCTTCTTCAAAAGGTGATTTTTTTTTTTTCTAAGTGGTGTCATAGATGGTTAACTTTAGGAGGTCATTCTAATTTCATAAAATCTATTTTGGAAAACATTCTTGTTTTCTGACTATCTTTGGCAAAGATTCCTAAAGCTATTTTAGAGAATATTTGTAGGAGGATGTTCAACTTTTCATGAACTAGTAAAAAAGATAAAGAAGGAATTCATTTGGTTAAATGGAATAGGATTGCAAAGCCTAAAAAGAAAAGAGGTTGGAGATTTAAAAATATCTTTTATTCTGGTAGAGATTTTGCAGCAAAGATTTTATGGGGGAGTTTGATGATTCTTGGTCTTTGGCATGATGTGATTCATAAGAAATACTTGAAACATAAATCTATTATGGAGTGGTTTAGAGAAGGGAGAAACAATTTTAAAAGCATATCAAATTGTTGGAAGGCTCTTACTTCTTCTTTGTATATTATTATTGATCGGATTACTTGGAAGCCTGGAAATAGTTGGGATATTAGTATTGGAGTTGATCCTTTGGTGGGGTCTCAATCATATTTTAAACTGTGTGAATCTAATCTCTACCCTCCATTCAAAAGGTTTGAAGTTTCTAACATAGGCTGCAAATGTTCCAGGAAATCTGACTTCTTTTAATTGGAAATCTGCAGAGAATTTTGATCTCTCCAGAGAACTAAGAATTGAATGAGATGCTTATGTGATGGGACATAAGCATTATCTTTTTATTCTTTCTGATGCAAATGATTATTTTGTATGGTCATGTTATGTTATTGATGAATATGGTGAGGAATTTGAGGGCCAGCTTTTTGAATTATGGAAGTGACAGGTTCTTTTGCAGATCAAATTGTTTTGTTGGCTTTTGATTGAAAACAAAGTTTTAGTGTGGGACAATTTGATAAAAAAGGTTTTTCTTAATTGTTCTTTTACTAAAGAAGTTTCGAAGTATGTCTCAATTTTTTTTTCAGTTAAGGAAGGATTGGGGTATTGGTAGGATTTCTATCTGTTTTCAAGAATGGATTAAGGATATGGGGAATGGAAGGAAATTCCTTGTTTTATTTGTTGAGAAGTTCGGAGACATCCAAATTTTGTTATTTTTGAAGGTCACCAGTTGTCTCTTTCTAGGGTTTGTAATTGGGTCTTTCTAGGGTTTGTAATCGGGTCTTGCAAGATATGGGTGAGATAGATAAAGATCATTATTTTCCAATTCAAAGAATAGATAATCCTCCTTTATTGGAGACTAATATTGCAGTTGATTTTTTTTTATGGTGCTTCACAAAATATTGGTGCCAGATGTGGTGCAGACGCTGTTCTAAAATGTCTAGTTTAAAGTGTTTTCAACATTAAAATGAACTGTGGTCATGGGACCAATTCAGGGGAGGAGATATTGACCTTATGGTGTATTTTGTTCTTTGTTCATTTTAAGAAGATTTCATGTTTATAACTGATGGGAGATTCAAAAGTTATAGTTTATTAATTTTCTAAAAACATAATATGCAAGTGATCTCTTACATCCTTTGGATGGAAAGAATACGTCACCTGAGCTCAAATTTTGCTGAAAATACAACATATTTATAAGGAGTTCAATACGGCAGCTGATCTACTCTCTAAGAAGGCCTTGGATTTATTCGATTTATAAGGAGTTCAATACGGCAGCTGATCTACTCTCTAAGAAGGCCTTGGATTTATTCGGTGGTCTCGTCTAGAGCCTTTCGACTGTTCGCCTAGTTTCCAAACTGTATTTTTTCGTTTTGGTCTGAAGTTGTTTTTCGATTTGGTCTGAAGTTTTTGGATCATGCAAGGGACTGTATTTTTTTGTTGTTGGAATTCTAAAGTTATGAATGCTTTTTGGGGTAATAAGTATAATTGTTGAAAGCTGCTTTGGCTTTTTTGAACTGTTAGTTTATAGTTATCTTTATATTTTTAATATAGGACTTTTTCCAGTCTGAAAAAAATGTGTAGGGGTGAAGTAATTCCAACCTTCCATCTTATCTATGGAAATACTAGTCATAGTATATATGGATTATAAGTGTAGGGGTGAAGTAATTCAAACCTTCCATCTTATATATGGAAATAATGGTCATAGTCATAGTATATATGGATTATAATTGACAATTACAGTAAACAACTTAATAAAACACACCTGGTTTACAGAATAGTAAATATTGATATATAATTGTGAGTACAAAATAGTAATTACGTGTTATCCATTGACTTTCAGAATAACTACATTTTACTTAATTCCACGGAAATTGACTCTCGATCCTCTGCTGCTCTTCGGGGGTAAGATCATTTTGAATGTTGAGCATCTCACGCACTTTTTCAGGCGTTTCCCACCGCGTAATTACATTGGCAATAGTTCGAGCCACCAAATCGATAAGAGAGCTGATATCCAGATAGTGGGCAGCCTGTCCAATTTGGAACAGAGTGGGAACATCCACATTCACAAAGTCGACATCCCATTGGTCACCATCGTCTAAGCTTTTCACGGGACGTGGGGGATGATGTACATGATATCTGCAATATTCGATAATCTTTTCTAAAATGTTGCTGGACACAGCTGGCAGAGGAATGGGATTTTCAGCGCCAATGTCCTCCACCAGCTTCTTTATGAGCGTCGACTGCAATGCCACCGTTTCTTCCACGTCGAATATTTTGCCATCGGAGCTCCTGAGTCTCACAATATCATCATTCTGCTTCCTCTCCGTTTCCATTGCAATTAATTGCAGACGATGATGTTGAAAGGGGACGTTCGATTATGTGATCGCTGACGATTGGATAAGCAACAGAGGAGGGTGCCTTATTTTTTGTTATGATTTCTCTTTGTAATCGAATGTTTATATAAAGGACAAATCACGGGGAGCCAACATGGACGTATGGTCGTAACTTTTGGTAAAACAATTTTTCTGTTAATCCAATAAAAGTTAATAACTACCGTTAATTTGGTCGTAACGTGTCTGCTTACCAGCTCGGTGCCATAGAAGAATGTTAAAGGTTAAAGGCATCATAGGAATATTGAGGAAGATTTTAACATGAAACCCTTCGTTGTGTTAGGTGAATGGAAAAGTGATGAGATCCAATAATTTTAATTTTAGCTTTAAAGAGATCGCGTGCTTATGTGCCAGCTTGGTGCCATGAAAGAATGTTAAAGTCTAAAGGCATCATTGGAATATTGAGGAAGATTTTAAGAGGAAACCATTCCTTTGTTTCCTTGTGTTAGGTGAATGGAAAAGTGTCACGCATGAGGATTCAATAATTTACAGTGTATATGAAAAACATAATGATATTATTATTCTTCTTATATGTTTCAAAATTAGATGTGACAATAATAATACAAAACAAAAGTTCATAATTTTTTTCTTAAAGTATAGACATTAGTTTAATTATAAAAAAAATTCATTTATTTAATAATTTAATGTTATAAATATTATCTATTAGTTGAATTTCATCTAGCATCTTATCAATTTACTTTAGTTTTTAGGTATTAGTGATATGTTCATATGGTTAAATAATATGTAGTTTTAATCTATTGTTTTCTATTCAGTTAGTAGTATTGCACACGATTATTGTGGTGTAAGTGAATTCTATGAAGAATGCTATTGATTATTGGACATTGAAGTTCAAAAGTCCACCTCTTTTACTTTTTCTAAATCTATGTTGGAGGGCTTAGTCCACTAATTGACTAAGCTAGTTAATCGACCAAAGTAATATGTTAGTGAACTGCAGAAACAAGTTAACTTTAAGTAGTCAAGTTAGCCGACCGTCAGGGTAGGTTGACCGACCAATGTAGTTAAATTTGTGATAACTACCTTCCAACATTATCAATGTATAAATAGATGTGATTATTTGGTAGAACGCTTATGTATACTATGTTGTGTATGTACACTACTAGCAACTTCTTTCTTTTATCACTCATATTACAACATTAGTTTTGTTGTCGGTAGTACATGAATCAAGATTGTATAATACTTCCATACATGCATAGATGTTAAGATTAGAGGTGATTCATGAGTGGTGGTAAAGGAAATTAGATAACTATTTGAAAAATTACACCAGGAGGAATCAACTGATTCTTACACAAACAAGGATGCAAATTTTCACCAAAACACATCAAAACTATTGAAGACAATTCAAGAAGAGATAAAGAAATACATTGATCCAGCTACACATGAATAATATCATGAAATACAAAAAAAAACTATCAAATCTAATAAACAATGGTCGAACCAATCCATACTAGTGGGTTCAACAAATCACATAAGACTTCTATGAAGAACAAGAAGTATAATACCAAATGTCCCTCGACAACATCGAAATATTATTCTACAATAACCTTCATGACAATTTTCATTGCACAATTTCCTAATTGATAAGGGTGTTAGTCACATTGTCGAAGCAATACCTCCTTTGAGAACTCTGATCAATTCTAACTAGTAGAAAAAACAAGAGGAGTGGGAGAAATTTTTTAGCACCAACTACATGAGCAAAAAGTCCAAGCATGAGAATATTTTATGCAAAAATGAACATGACCGCAAGTATTTTCATCGTCAACTGAGAGTAAATTATATTGCTTGTGATTAATCCATTGTAGGTGGATTCCATGAATATTCCCTTGGAAGGGGTAATTTTCAATGCATTTGTGAGAATAGATTGTTGGACATGGAAGTTCAAAAGTCAACCTCCTTTACTCCCTTTGAATGCCTATTGGAGGGCCTAGTCAACTAGTTAACTAGGCTAGTTAATCAACCAATGTAATATGTCAGTCAGCTGTAGAGAAAATCCAACTAAGTAGTCAAGTTAGTCATCCGCCAGGGTTGGTTGACCAACCAGGGTAGTTAGAGTAGTGGTAACTACCTACCAACAATATCAATGTATAAATAGATGTGATTATATGGTGCAACAGAGAGAAGAAAGAGACTTGGTGCTTTATATATTATAATAAAAGACTACCTATTGTTAGTTCCACTACTAATTTTCTCATTTTCTCCTTCTATGTATTCATGCTTGTATATTATTGTACATTGCTTCTATATACTATGTTGTGTATGTGCATTACTAGTAACTTCTTTGTGTAACCACTTAGATTAAAACATTGGTTATCTTGTTGGTAGTACATGAATTGGAATTGTATAATAGTTCCATGCATGCATAAATGTTTACTTTAGAGGAAGTAATACCCCAAGGATGTGCCACA
>ML782030.1:647861-658867 GCA_009831015.1 Picea engelmannii
GGGACGTGGGGGATGATGTACATGATATCTGCAATATTCGATAATCTTTTCTAAAATGTTGCTGGACACAGCTGGCAGAGGAATGGGATTTTCAGCGCCAATGTCCTCCACCAGCTTCTTTATGAGCGTCGACTGCAATGCCACCGTTTCTTCCACGTCGAATATTTTGCCATCGGAGCTCCTGAGTCTCACAATATCATCATTCTGCTTCCTCTCCGTTTCCATTGCAATTAATTGCAGACGATGATGTTGAAAGGGGACGTTCGATTATGTGATCGCTGACGATTGGATAAGCAACAGAGGAGGGTGCCTTATTTTTTGTTATGATTTCTCTTTGTAATCGAATGTTTATATAAAGGACAAATCACGGGGAGCCAACATGGACGTATGGTCGTAACTTTTGGTAAAACAATTTTTCTGTTAATCCAATAAAAGTTAATAACTACCGTTAATTTGGTCGTAACGTGTCTGCTTACCAGCTCGGTGCCATAGAAGAATGTTAAAGGTTAAAGGCATCATAGGAATATTGAGGAAGATTTTAACATGAAACCCTTCGTTGTGTTAGGTGAATGGAAAAGTGATGAGATCCAATAATTTTAATTTTAGCTTTAAAGAGATCGCGTGCTTATGTGCCAGCTTGGTGCCATGAAAGAATGTTAAAGTCTAAAGGCATCATTGGAATATTGAGGAAGATTTTAAGAGGAAACCATTCCTTTGTTTCCTTGTGTTAGGTGAATGGAAAAGTGTCACGCATGAGGATTCAATAATTTACAGTGTATATGAAAAACATAATGATATTATTATTCTTCTTATATGTTTCAAAATTAGATGTGACAATAATAATACAAAACAAAAGTTCATAATTTTTTTCTTAAAGTATAGACATTAGTTTAATTATAAAAAAAATTCATTTATTTAATAATTTAATGTTATAAATATTATCTATTAGTTGAATTTCATCTAGCATCTTATCAATTTACTTTAGTTTTTAGGTATTAGTGATATGTTCATATGGTTAAATAATATGTAGTTTTAATCTATTGTTTTCTATTCAGTTAGTAGTATTGCACACGATTATTGTGGTGTAAGTGAATTCTATGAAGAATGCTATTGATTATTGGACATTGAAGTTCAAAAGTCCACCTCTTTTACTTTTTCTAAATCTATGTTGGAGGGCTTAGTCCACTAATTGACTAAGCTAGTTAATCGACCAAAGTAATATGTTAGTGAACTGCAGAAACAAGTTAACTTTAAGTAGTCAAGTTAGCCGACCGTCAGGGTAGGTTGACCGACCAATGTAGTTAAATTTGTGATAACTACCTTCCAACATTATCAATGTATAAATAGATGTGATTATTTGGTAGAACGCTTATGTATACTATGTTGTGTATGTACACTACTAGCAACTTCTTTCTTTTATCACTCATATTACAACATTAGTTTTGTTGTCGGTAGTACATGAATCAAGATTGTATAATACTTCCATACATGCATAGATGTTAAGATTAGAGGTGATTCATGAGTGGTGGTAAAGGAAATTAGATAACTATTTGAAAAATTACACCAGGAGGAATCAACTGATTCTTACACAAACAAGGATGCAAATTTTCACCAAAACACATCAAAACTATTGAAGACAATTCAAGAAGAGATAAAGAAATACATTGATCCAGCTACACATGAATAATATCATGAAATACAAAAAAAAACTATCAAATCTAATAAACAATGGTCGAACCAATCCATACTAGTGGGTTCAACAAATCACATAAGACTTCTATGAAGAACAAGAAGTATAATACCAAATGTCCCTCGACAACATCGAAATATTATTCTACAATAACCTTCATGACAATTTTCATTGCACAATTTCCTAATTGATAAGGGTGTTAGTCACATTGTCGAAGCAATACCTCCTTTGAGAACTCTGATCAATTCTAACTAGTAGAAAAAACAAGAGGAGTGGGAGAAATTTTTTAGCACCAACTACATGAGCAAAAAGTCCAAGCATGAGAATATTTTATGCAAAAATGAACATGACCGCAAGTATTTTCATCGTCAACTGAGAGTAAATTATATTGCTTGTGATTAATCCATTGTAGGTGGATTCCATGAATATTCCCTTGGAAGGGGTAATTTTCAATGCATTTGTGAGAATAGATTGTTGGACATGGAAGTTCAAAAGTCAACCTCCTTTACTCCCTTTGAATGCCTATTGGAGGGCCTAGTCAACTAGTTAACTAGGCTAGTTAATCAACCAATGTAATATGTCAGTCAGCTGTAGAGAAAATCCAACTAAGTAGTCAAGTTAGTCATCCGCCAGGGTTGGTTGACCAACCAGGGTAGTTAGAGTAGTGGTAACTACCTACCAACAATATCAATGTATAAATAGATGTGATTATATGGTGCAACAGAGAGAAGAAAGAGACTTGGTGCTTTATATATTATAATAAAAGACTACCTATTGTTAGTTCCACTACTAATTTTCTCATTTTCTCCTTCTATGTATTCATGCTTGTATATTATTGTACATTGCTTCTATATACTATGTTGTGTATGTGCATTACTAGTAACTTCTTTGTGTAACCACTTAGATTAAAACATTGGTTATCTTGTTGGTAGTACATGAATTGGAATTGTATAATAGTTCCATGCATGCATAAATGTTTACTTTAGAGGAAGTAATACCCCAAGGATGTGCCACAGTTATATTATGTATTGTAATCATGTTTATAGGCTGGTGAACCAAGTGTATATAAGTTGGTGGGCTTATGTGTTATTTAGGTCGGAGAGCCTAGGTGATAAAGGCCAGGAGCCTAATTTTTGTATATTTATTTATGAATATCATTAATAAAATATAAACATCGTTGCGTGCCGACCGACCATGAATAAAGAGTGATGGGGGACTAAGACTCTACAACGCTTGGTAAGGGAGAGGGGGCTGAAAGGTTGGAAGAGGGGCTAAGCTTGAGGGCTTAAGTCCTTGAATAATAATTTATTATTATTCCAAAGTGGTGTGAAAGGTATATTTTTATCCTAAGTTCCTGGAAAAGGGAACGCATACTTGATGGAGTGCATACAACTTCATGGGCAACATGTGTCGGCCCAGGCACATGAAATTTAACCCAATAATTGATCCATGATGGGGTTCATTCTTCATTCTTGTGTCCGTTGTCTGAACCGTGTTGCCTCTGTGTCTTATCTCTGCATACCTCATGCAACTCTAAAACCCGAAACCATGAGGCCAACCTGGGATGTTTTCTTGAGAAGTCAAGGCATCCTCCGTCTGAACCATTTGAGTCTGTGTTTGATATTTACGTTGATTCCTTGTCATGCACCCTGAAAACCCGTGGAAAACCCGTGGACTGATCCATGTCTCCTGTGTGTCCTGTGAACCCAGTTTATCCACAATGCAAATCTAAGTATGTGCTTAACTATTTGGGTTGTTGTCTTCTGTGAAACCTGAACATACCGTAATTGTCTATGTTGTGTGTGTTATAACTATGGGTTGTTGTGGCCATGTAGTCCCTTGGATGAGTGTCATTTTTTTTCGTCATCTGTTCCTTGTTGAGCCTTACTGTTGTCCTCCTTGTTCTGGAACGGAGCTAAAGAAGCAGGTTGTCAGGCCTGTGTGCAACACTCTCTCCAAGTGAGAGAGGTGGTTGTGGTTGAAGAAGAAGGTTGTCAAGCTTGTGAGCGACTCTCTCCATGTGAGAGAGTGCGCAAAGGAAGTGATAACTCTTGGAAGGGGTCCTGTAGTTGCCACAGAGCTCGGAGAATTCTGGTCTGGCCTTTGCTGAAGCCTAAGGCAAGGGAGGTTTAGCAGTTGAAGGATTGTCTGGTGTGACATGGAAGGTGTATACTCCTGGGGTGGGACAAGAATGTGGGGAATGAAAGTCTGTGAGCGGAGAATCTCCATTCACTGTGATACCGTATTAATAAACTCGAAAATACAGATTCACACATAAACGTTAGAAGATACTGCAGCAAAGACTATCGATTTTCTGTGAGCTAGATTGCTTGTGGAACGAGCAACATCAAAAGCAGCAAAGGATAGCGCTGCGCAGAATGCCAAAACGGTTGATGGAACTAGAAAGAATGTTGAAGCGGCCTCCAAATACATAGTCCAGCGACCCAAGACAATGCGCCTCTCTCACACGATGGCACAGTGCGGCCTTCCACCCAGATCTCCTTCTCTTTATATAGAGCGTGACCACCTCTCCAACAGTGATCCAGCGATGGGTCCAGCAATCAATTGCATTCCCTGAAGCCTGAAGCAGAAACCTGCTAGTCAAATTTGACCCCGCAACCTAAATCCTGGCCTTCAAACCCTGTGCTAAGTTGTCCTTGATGTAATCACACATGGATGGATAGACAGAGAGATACTCCTTCTCTCACGTCCGGTTAACAACATAAAACCTAGACAACTCCACGCTCAAAAAGAGATACCACAATAAATTTTGATACCAGGAAGACCATCAATCATCGCCCTCCAGTACTGTGGCAGCGAAAAACAACAGCAATCACATGCACACAATTCCGTTCCTCTAACCTCGTCAGCTGCCCTGTGCTTGTCTGGATCTGATACACACGCTTGCAATGGCACACAAAACAATCGCTGAGAGTCAAACCGGAATTTCACCAGATTCAATTATTCCTTCTTTTTTTGTTGTTGTTGTAAGCACGATTCTCTGAACACAGCTCCGTTAGTGCTTTAATGCGAGTTTTTTCTTGGGCAATGGGAATGAATTCTTTCAAGGCTCCACTTTCAATCCTCGCAGCCAGGCATAAAATTGGGCCAATTCCTCCAGCGCACAGATCCTCCTTCCTGCCTTGTCCGCGCGGGATCCTTCACTCTACACAGGTCACGTAGCCTCTTCACGCAGCGATCCGAAGAACAGTTGTGTCGCGGTAGTCGATCTAGGGTTTAAAATCAATTGAAGAATCGCTATGGTCACTCTTCTTGCTCGACATGCACAGGATCAATGCACAAGCTCCCGATCTGACAGAAAATAGTCTCCATATTCGTGCAGTTGTTGCACCAGATCACCAGATCAAACATTAAATATCGCGCAGAGTTCACGCCTTGTTTTTCGCCTTGATTTTTGTTGCCATATGCTTACGTGGCGACTGCTGAGAGCGTGCGAGATGCATTCTCTGTTGAATGCGATTTGTAATTTAGAGCTGATAGATGGTGTAGATCACTGAGGAGGCGATGAATATGGGTGCATGCAAATCAACACTAGATCAACCTGTAGGGAAAATTACACAATGCTAGGGTTCAGTTTGCAATAGATCCTTAAATATCGTGAGTTTGTTTCTCGCCAGAAGCATGCAAGGGATTTCTTGCTGAGGCCAAATAAATTTACATCGATATGCTTATAATTGGAATGAAACCGAGATTCTGTCTGTGACCATCGAAAAGATGAAGATGCTGCAGTCACTGATGTTGATCGAATTTTTTGTGCAATGATGGTTGCAACAAGCAAATCGTTGTTCTATATCTGTCCTTCATGTTGTGCATTGATGGGGGACGATCCTCTTTTACCATAGATAAGGTGCATCAAATGAGATCATATAGGAAATCAGGGCATATCAACAATGGATAAGTGATACTCAAGAGTATCTTAGACGCCATGCTTCAACAACACGATTTTAACCAGACTTTGTCTCTATAGATCTAAGATCGATGCCAAGAATGATAAGAGATAAATATAAGAACGCAGGCTGATGTAGATTTTTTTTTTTAAACTTGAAACAAATCAAACAATCATATGATAGTTGTGGATGAGTTCACAGAGATACGATAGATCTAAACCAAATCTATACCATTCATAAATCAATGCTATACTTTCTTTATTCACAATAGATCTGATATTATTACAACCGATCTATTTTCACTCCTTTAGCGTGAGATCTCACATACATCATTTTAAAGAAATATTTTCTGAAATATAAGTAAGGAATAGCCAATTTAAATCAACAAGAAATCAAATTAACTGTGACCTTGCTTTCCATTGTGCGTTCAAATCCATGCAATTTTGTTGATGAGAAATATCTACCATCGAGAGCTTGAAACTATCAACCATTGTCCCATATCAGCCTTCGCCAACATCATTTTTTCACCATGGCTCTGATACCAATTGAAGAAATTAAACACAAGAACAACAATTGACAAAATAGAGACAAGAACAACAGCATGGCGGAAAAGGCATAATAGCCAACACACTTTTATTCACTCCAATGTTACATATTTATAGTACAATGGATGATGCCACCTCATAGAGAGATTTGCTCTAGATCCTAAAATCATGCATTATGACTAGGCTAGGCAATCTTAACTAACTCATTAGTCATCACTTGAGGATATATTACTAATATCCTAAATGAATAATACAAATATAGGTGACAATTTAGACTTAGTGATTGGTAAAGGTAAGCCATAGGCTAACAAGCGAGAGTAGGCATGGTGGGGCCGAATGACGTCGCCAGAGGTGACGTGGACCTTCCTAGACATGCCACGTGCCACCAACTGAGTTGGTGACATCTGTACCATGTGGACCCAGGGTTCAGAATTTTGGAACTTGAATGATAGAAAGGAAGCAAGTGTGAAAACTTCTGAAGTCCTGAAGTCCTGGAACTCAGACGCCAAAAGTTCCATAGTGTCAGTCATTGGAGGTTGGGTAGATGTGGACTGTTGATCCACTCTACTTCGCGAGTTCAGTAACTTGAAACTCCGAGAGATCATTGTTTTTTGCATTGAAAATATTCCGAAGATGAAGGTCGAAGGGCCGAGTAAGCGCTTATTGATATAGATCTTTGTCACGACCCATGGTCGTGTGGGTTGGGGACTGAGAGAAAGGGTCTAGTGCCCGAAAAATTAGCAGAGCAGAGATCCGAAAGAATAAATCTGTGGGGATTCTTGATTGAAGGAGAATCATAGAAAATGAAAACTGAATGTTTTCTTGAATCAGATTTTTTTATGAATGCTGTGGGATTTGTTAAGGAATGATTACCTGGAAAATTATGGTTTTCCACACATTGTGTTTGTAGAAGTTTAACGAGTGTCAAGACCGATTAGAGTTGCCACTAAGGGTAAAGAAATGGAAGAGGCACAGATTGCTTCCAGTTCAAAGAATGAAATAGAAGGGATGGATGTTCATTTGGGAGTTGAAGGGTCGAACTCTAATGGGCATGGAGAAGAGATAGATAAGGAAGGGCATATGATGAAAATCATTGAAATATTGTAGAAGGATGCCCAAACTCACCGAGAAGATAGCAGAAATATCATGAAAGCCAAGGAACAACAGGGAGAATTCAACTTAAAGTTGATGAAGAGTCTGGAAAGAATATAAAAGAAGTTGGAAAAAGAGAGAGACTCGAGAAAAATAGGGAGTCACCAAACTTCTGAGGGAAGAAGATCAAGGAGTGTTGGTAGACACCATCATCACTCCCAAGGTCACTCCAAGAGGAGGGAACACAGTAGTTCAATCCCATCTCCTACTAGAAAGAACAGGAGATCTGGAGTGGATGAACTGAAGGGAGAAATGAACAAGATTAAGCCTCCTACGTTTGATGGAGAACATAAGAAGGAGGAAGATGCTGAGACATGGTTGCTTGGCATGAGGAAATATTTCCAACTGCATAATTATTCCTCTCGTGTAGAAGGAAGAATTGCGATGTATTAACTGAGAGGAAAAGCATCCATGTGGTGGGATCAGCTTGTGCAAGTGCAACACATTAGAGAGAATGATATCACTTGGAAAGAATTCAAGAGATATTTCGAGAAGAAATATTTGACTAAAAGATATTATGACAGAAATATGAAAGAGTTCTTTGAACTCAAGCTCAGTAGCATGACCATTGATGAGTATGAACGAAGGTTTTTGGAATTACTGAAGTATGTTATGTTCATCAAGGATGAGACTTTCAAGATTCAAAGGTATCTGAGTGGAATGCCACCTTCCATTGGGGACAAGATTCAATATGATGACACTAAGACTATGGAAGAAACTATAAGAAGAGAGAAATGCTTATATGAGCAACAAAGAGAGAATCCTACTTTCCGAAAGGCTTGGGAAGACAAGAAGAAATTCAATATGGATCAAAGGAAGAAGGGAACTAAGCCACCCTTTTTCAGAAATAGTCCTCAAAGACATCCATCTTTTAGAGAGCCCAGAAAGGATGAAGTGGGTGGGCAAATGCCAAGACCACCACCTATGGAATGTTGGGGTTGTAAAGGAAACCATAGGTATAGATATTTTCCCCACAGAAATGACAAAGTGGGAGCTGTCCACAATGTTCAACAGGCTAAAATAGTGGAGAACATGGGCAGTACAATACTTAGGATCTAGGCAGCCCTAGACATCAAGCAAGCAGAATACCAATAGCACATGATTGAAGTGGAAGGTATGATTAACAACCAACCATTTACTATTTTAATTGATTCATGGGCTAGCCATAATTATATAGATCCTAGAGTGGTGGAAAGTTTTCAATTGTCGAGAAGGAAACATGAAAAGTATTGGTTAGTGCAGCTGGCTACAGGAACCAAGAGGAAAGTCACTGAGTTAGTTAAGTCATGTCCTGTGGACATGACTGGACTGAGCACAAAGGCTGAATTGAACATTTTTCCTTTAGGTTATTATGATTGTATAATTGGGATGGACTGGTTAGACCAACACCATGCCATATTGGACTGTTGTAATAAGGCATTCACTTGCCTGGATGAGGAAGGAAATTGGAAAACAGTCCAAGGAATTCCTAGAGTTGTTGCTATCAAAGAAATATCAGCAATGTAGATGAAGAAGTTCTTCAAGAAAGGCTGTCAATTATTTGTAGCCCACTTGGAGGAAGCACCTGAGGATAAGGTGTCAAAGATCGAATACCATGTGGTACTAAATGATTTTGAGGATATACTTCAGGAGGTACCCAGACTACCTCCAAAAAGAGATATTGACTTCTCTGTAAACTTGATTCCTGGAGTAGCTGCAGTGTCGAAAGCTCCTTATAGAATGAGTACACCATAGCTGAAAGAACTACAATTGCATCTTGAAGAGCTTTTGAAGAAGAGGTATATATGCCCAAGTGTGTCACCTTGGGGTGCCCTATTCTTGTTCGTGAAAAAGGACGAGAGATTGAGATTATGTATCAATTTCAGACAATTGAACAAAGTGACTATAAAGACCAAGTATCCTCTGTCGAGGATTAATGACCTCTTCGATCAGTTGAAGGATGCAAAGATATTTTCGAAGATAGATCTTAGATCAAGATATCACTAGGTAAGAATAAAGGATGAATACATCAGCAAGACCACCTTTAGAAAAAGGTATGGTCATTACGAGTTCACAGTGGTACCATTTGGGCTGTCGAACACACCCGTTGTTTTTATGTGCCTGGTGAATGGTGTATTCAGGGACTATCTAGAGAAGTTTGTCATAGTCTTCCTGGATGACATTCTGGTGTATTCCAAGTCGGAGGAAGAGCATGAACAACATATGAGGATGGTGTTGCAGGTGCTAAGAGAGAACCAACTATATTCCAAGTTGAGCAAGTGCTCGTTTTATCAGGAGAAAATCCATTACTTGGGGCATATTATTTCGAAGGATGGGATAGATGTAGATCCTAAAAAGTTGAGGCCATTAGAGAATGTTCAACACCAGAATGTGATGGAAGTCAGATCCTTTATGGGTCTAGATGGTTATTACAGAATTTTTATCACAGGATTCTCGAGGATAGCTCACCCTATCACTTCCTTGCAAAGGAAGGAGAAGAAATTTCAGTGGACAAAGGAATGTGAGAGAAGCTTCCAGTGATTGAAATAGTTGTTAACTAGTGCTCCAATCTTGAGGATTGCATATTCGAATGAAGACTTTGTAGTGTGCACAGATGCATGCAAAGAAGGACTGGGAGGATTCCTCAGTCAGAATGGATTCATAATTTGTTATGAATGCAGAAAGTTGAAAGAGAACAAAAGGAACTATGCAACTCATGATTTGGAGTTGGCAGCAATAGTACATGCTCTAAATAAATAGAGGCATTACCTCATGGGAAGGAGGTTCGAACTGAGGACATACCATAACGGTTTGAAGTATTTGTTTGATCAACCAACCTTGAATGCTAGGCAGAGTAGGTGGCAAGAGTTTCTTTGTGATTATGAGTTTGATATCAAGCATATCAAAGGAGAGGAAAACAAAGTGGTTGATGCACTCAGTAGGAGAGTGCATGAATTTCATGATACAACCATTAGCATGTACCGATCTGATATTAAAGGCGGAATTTTGGAGGCTGCAAATAAAGATTTGTAGTACAAGGATTTGGTAGCAAAGCTACAACAAGGTAAGATGCGACAAAAAGTGGAAAATTATAAATTGGAAACCGATGGAACACTTTTGTACAAGAACATAATTTATGTACCTAATGACCACGACTTGAAACTTATGATTTTGAATAAAATGCATAATGTTCCTTACATTGGGCAACCTGGATATCAGAAAAATGTGGCAGTAGTCAAGAGCCATTAATTTTGGCCAAGTATGAAGAAATATATTGCAAAATACATCACCAGATGTACGGAGTACCAGAAGGTTAAATTTGAGCACAGGCACCCAATAGGGTTGCTGCAACCTTTACCCATTCTTGAGTGGAAGTGGGAGGTAGTGACAATGGATTTCATTGTTATATTACTGAGAGGGAGGGTGAATCAGTAATAACATAATTATAATCCTTTTTCTTTAAATGTTATATCAATGTAGAATTATTATCCAATAATGAGCAGTAATAAATAAACAATCACACACATACACAATACACGAGTGTTTTACATGGAAACCCAAATCGGGAGAAAACCACAGAATGTTTTTTCTTATATGTCTTGAAGAATTACATTCATTGGAAGCACTAAATTCCTTTGTTTTCCAGCTACAACTGGAAGGAGGCTCCAACCCCCTAGTTTCTCAGGCTACAACCTGAGGGAAGCTCCAACTCCCCAAATCTCTGGCTACAAC
>ML782030.1:669087-686296 GCA_009831015.1 Picea engelmannii
TGTGTGTGTGTGTGTGTGTGTGTGTGTGTGTGTGTGTGTGATTGTTCCACGTAGTAGTGTTTCCCGACAATGGAGTTGGTGATCGGAGACGTTACAGAGGAGATTCTTTAGTGGTGGAAAAGGAAACTATATAAATATTTGAAAAATTAAACCATGAGGAATCATTTGACTCGTGCACAAACAAGGGTGCAAATTTTCACCAAAACACATGAAACTTATTGAAGGCAATCCCAGAAGAGATAAACAAGTACATTGATCTAGATACACATGAATAATATCACAAAAGACAAACACTTTATATCAAAGCTAATAAATGGTGGTCAAACCAATCCGTATGAGTGGGTTCAACAAATCACAAAAACATTCTATGAAGAACAACAACTACAATAAAAAATGTCCCTTGACAACATCAAAATATTATTCTATGAAAACCTCCATGATATTTTTCATTGCACAATACCAACAATGTTGCACAACTTCCTAATTGATAAGGGTGTTAGTTACATTTTTGAAGCAATACCTCCAGCAAGAACTCTCATCAATTCTAATTAGAAGAAAAAAGAAGAGGATTGGGAGATTTTTTTTAGCACCAACCATAAGAATAAAAAATATGCATGGGAATATTTTCTAGAAAAATGAACATGATCACAAGTATTTCCATCGTCAACTGAGATTAAAATCTAGGTCATCGATGGGGGGAAACTAATCATGAGATGCCTCAACTTGAGTAACCCCTAGTTGACCTACACTGAAGAAGACACAACAAGATGTCAAGAAAAGCGAGGACATCAACCAAAACACAAAGAGAATTTACACTAGATGAGGAAATAAATAAAATGGTTGGAAGAAGAATGAAATTTCATAAGCCAATGATTAATCTTCAAAATATTGAAATGGACAAAAGATAGAGGAGAAGGACTGAGATACATGATATTGTGAACCCTTGTAAATCCAAAAGAGAAAGAGGTCCTCATGAGCAATGAGTCCCTGGAGTGATAGAACAATCTAAGTTTGATATCGATTATCCAAATGAAGAAGTGGAAGAATCCCTGATGGTTCTTGAATTGGATGAAGAGTTGCAATTGCTAGAGGGTAGCATTAGTGCCCTTCAAATATTAAAGAATAATGAAGGTATGTATGCCATGGATTTGGGATTAGCACTGCCTATATTTCCAAAATCAAACCATGAAAGTCCCACAATTAGAGAATTCCTTCAGCGATTCCTACAAATATATTCTTAGCTCTGCAAGTCTCAACATACATTATGCACAAAGCACGACAGATGACCTTCACTTAGCTCTGCAAGTCTCAACATACATTATGCACAAAGCCTCTTACAATTACTTGCACTTAGCACAATACTTAGCACCTAGCATCAAACCCCTACATTATTACTTACATCGCCTAGATTTCTATTTATACATTACAAAATGGGCCTAAACATGGGTAAACCCATGGGCCGACATCCCATACCTGTTACATAAACCCTAATCCCAAAAATTCCCTAAAAAGGGGCCAATATCCCATGATATCTGCTTCGACTTGTCCTCCACCTTCAACCAGCGTGTCGAAGTCCTAAAAGAGGTCAAACATGACCAAGGATCTCCAAAACTTGGTACTCAAGGGCCAACAATTATGATCAAAATGAAATCCACTTATATCTCATTTGTGCCTTTTAATGTGGAAAAGATAATCAATATATTTACTCTCTCGACCATCATGTTATTCATAAAATGAGGGATAGAAAAAACATAAGCATCTTTCTACAAACTTTTTATTTTCAAAATCATCAAAGGATGCCTCACAAAACTCAAAAAAATGGAAAGGAGTGCAACTCACTATTAATGTTGAGTAAATTGTTGGGCTGAAAAAACAATCTACAAAGGTAACCTTCAAACCAACTTTAATACTGGAAACTAGCCTTTCCAATCTAGAGAAGGTTGTCTCTGAGACTTGATCTCTGATAGATAGGATGTTTTTCTTGATGGCTAGATTTTAAACTTCAAGGTAGATTTTTAATAGGTCTGCTAACAAAAGATAATGTTTATGGGCTATGTAGTTAGTCCCTGAAAACAAAGAAACAATGCTCTGTAGGTAGAATTACTCAGAGGAATACATGATAAAAAAAGGTGATGAACTTCAGTATTTAATTTGATTATGTAGGGCGAAAGAATAAAATAAACACACAACAAAATCAAAGCATCGAAGTGGATGAATTATAATCTTAGCTGAGAAGACAGATAAAATTTAAATTAGTTCAGTCTAAAGCACCACTTAGATGAATTCTGAAATTTAAAAATTACCAATCTAAATGGAAGAGAAGTGTAAGTGAATCTGAATACACATAAAATACATACAATGATAGGTACAAATTTCAGAGCATCACCATTAGAATGTTTTTCTTAAATAACTTAGGACTTATGAATTTGTACTTCTTCAGCTTCAAGGAATTACACAGAGGATCAAAATATCTATACTTTTGTCTGTGTGCCCCTCATTTACATCAAAATAGTCCCTATATATAGAGAAAAAATCTATTCTAAGCTACTATCAATCAAACTACTATATCCTAAAGTTGTGGATCTGGTTGTTTTCAAAGAGAATAACAACCTTTACAAAAACTCTCAAAAATAGGAAAGTCGATCTTTTAATCACAAACTATCTAAAATGTTGTTTATAATCATAAATTATTTAGACAAATCACAACCATACAGTTTTGATGGAATATTATGCGTATTGTTTGACAACATTGTCACTGTTGCACAATATATTCTGGCTCTTGTTGCGCAACTGCTAGCTGTGAAATCTGTGCAGTTATTTCGCACGACGAATCTTCATGCAGAGGTTGCACGCATGAATCCAGTTGGCTACATAGAACGGGATCATCCAATTTTTCTATATCATATTTTTTCAAAGTCACCTACAGTTGTAAGGCCCTATTTTTCCTTCTTAATGACAATATTTTTCTTTTCAAATTCTTTATCTGTCTCAACAAAGACTTGTTTCTTTTCAATTTTAATTGAGTGTCAGAGAGATATGCACATGCATCATCAATAGATGGTCTGAATTCCTTGAAATGTTCCATGGTCTGAAGAAGGTTTTGATGATTAGAGCATCAAAACCTTACTCCGCAGAGGACAGGAGATTTGCATGCACCTCACCATATCCTTCTTCCCCAAGTTAGGCTACAACAAAGCTTCTCATAGTCTGTACACAAAGCACCACAGATGACCTGCACTTAGCTCTGCAAGTATCAACATACATTATGCACAAAGACTCTTACAATTACTTGTAGAAAAATACTTAGAACCTAGCATCACACCCTTACATTGTTACGTACATCGACTAGCTTTCTATTTATACATTACAAAATGGGCCTAAACATGCGTAAACCCATGGGCCGACATCCCATACCCATTACATAATTCCTAATCCCAAAAATTCCCTAAAAAGAGGCCAAGATCCTATAATCTCCGCTTCAACTTGCGCTCCACCTTTGACCAGCCTGTCAAAGTCCCAAAAGAGGTCAAACATGACCAAGGATCTCCAAAACTTGGTCAAGGGCCAACAGGCCCCCAACACTCACATCTGACTCATCCTAAGTCACTTTGGTATGTGTAACTCTGCCTCAAAATCCTCGAGCTTGGCTCAAGATGCTTCAACCTATTGCTGCGCCAAGGCCTCCTGCTCAACGAACTCTTGAATAACTTCCTCATTCACAGGTCCCTCTAAGCATTGTTCTACCGAACTGACTACTCGTTCCAGCTCTGCTCCTCAGCCTTCAATCTCCTCAAAAAGTAGGCAAGTTGCATCTTAGACCGGTTGGAGCTTCTCAGTCACTTCCATGACTTTTCTTTGTATGGAATGGACCTATTGTTGATTCGTGCACTGTTCTTGGGATATTTTCATTTGCTGGACTGTTGACAAGGGATTTAACTGCGCTTGTACTATTGTTGCTTGGTGCTTTGCTTCCTGGAGCTGTGACTCCATTGTTTTCAGTTTAGGGTCCTCGGTAAGGCACTCATAAGTCTATGCACTGCAACTTCTTAGATATTTACATTCCATGAATAATGCTTCGATCCTTTTAGTTGTGCTCTGGGCAATTTCTTCTCTCTAGTCTCACACTTCCTACTTGCGGCCCTCTATTGAAGCTACTGAATGGCTTCAACAAGCTTCACCACTTGATTCTCCACTGAGTCTTCCTCCATTTTCTCTAAGCCTGTCATAGAGAGAAGTTCTCTGTGGACTTCTTCTTTAAATCCAACCTCCTCCGTGAACAATTGTTCTTTCTCCTACTGGATCTGCACTCTATCCTCTTCGAAATTGATTTGGAGGTCGTCCTTCTCTTGTTGAACAACTCATCATTGCTCTATAATTTCCTCTTGTGATTTCTTCAAGGCCACTGTGGCATGTTCATTTTCTTCTTGCACACAACGAAGGTGAGCTTCAGCCGCATAAGCTATTCTACGGAGTTGGGTAGGCTCGTCTCCCAACTCTGGTTCTTCTGGTGGAGGGGGCACAGTGGACACTACGCGACTGGAGTGAAGGGATTATTGTAGTCCTCTCAGATCTTCTTCAATCATTTCATACATGGTTTCTTGTTTGGCTTCAGTTCTATGAAAAATATCTTCTGAGGCATATGATACAACTAGGATAATGAAGTCAAAGTCATCGACCGTGAGTACAGTCTGTAGCTTCGGATTACTTGCTTTGGACTTCTTCCATGATGTAAGTTTTGTTGGGGAAACCTTTATTTTCTTGGATGTCTCTGCCTCTTCAAGGGGGTTCCTAGGTGGTGTTACTTCGCCCTACTTTTTCTTGTCTTCTTCCCCTTCTTTCTCTTCTTTTTCCACTTCGTCGTCTCCTCCTCCGCTAGGTGAATATGATGCAGCCTCTTCTGATGTGTTGTGTATTTCCTATACATATTCCTTCTTTTTGTTCCTACTACTGTTGGGTGCATCATACTCTTCGCGAGTAACCATCGGACTTCCAATGAGGTTAGGGTCAGACAGTTCTTCCTGGTCGACTGGTATAAGAAACTTTGTGAGCCATTCCTTAGTGATTTCTTCCAGGTCCTCCTCTATGAGCTTGTAGTAGGACTGAAGCTCTTATTTACTTTCGTCTACGCACGCAGTAATATAAATAAAATGCCTATCTGCGTGGAACTTCATAAGGGGCCTTGAACCTGTCCAGGGTGTTTGGCGTCATACGAGGGAAAGACTCAATAGCCCTCTTCATATTTACGTAGTAGGTATGGAATACTACATTCAACTACCATTGTTTCCCCATATCACTCGAATACTAGAGCGTGGTGAACTTCACAGCTAGTGGCTCGAATAACTCAATGTCAAGGAAGGTCTAACCTTCCGACATCTCCCAAGCAGTGAATGTGATGAGGATCATCAGCCAGCTAAAATGGAACTTATTTCCCTGATCCCGAGCTTCGCAACAATCCATTTCTAACTAATTGACTAGGTAACTGGCCCAGTTCATGTGTAGTCCTTCCACACATTTTCCTGTGAGGTCAATGACAAACCCTGTGACCTACGTGGGTCTGTTCTTTCAGACTATCTTACCAGAAATCAACTGGAAAGAAAGGCACACTCTGCCATTCTGAATGGAGGCTACCTTGTAGCCTCACATCCCTTTCTCTACATCGTCATAGGTGTCTTTGATCTTCTATTCTAGGGCACGGTCTACAGCCTTGCCTAGATAAAAGTCTTGCAGGTATGGTCCCTGCATGCTTAATTCGGTGATCCTATGGATCAATGCCGGAATGACGATGATGCGTCTATCTAACCATAGATACATGCCATGGAAGCACGACAACAAGAGCTTAACGCACATGTTAACCTCATGGTTCCTTCCAAAATGTGATATCTTCATTACGTTCAAGACAGTGGACCTCGCGATGTCCATAGTCCATGGCTGGGGGATTATCTTCGACTTCTTCCCCTTGGTCTTGGTTAAATATTTGTGAGGTGTGAGCATGCCATAGCTCTTGTGGTATCCTAGGTTATAGTCATTGATATTCAAGGTTGGAATCCTCTCCAACTATGGTCTGAATGCTTGTATTCCCTTTGGGAGGTACACAATGATGACTGTGTAGTCGAAGTCCTTCGGGATACTGTCACGACTCACCACACCAGCCAGGGGTGGGATGTAGTCGGGTAGGATGGATGGGATTATTGGTTCTTTTCTCGGTCGCATCTCGGGATGGTCCAGATCCACGAGCAATTGACGGGGAGGCTTGTACTCCTCTTGTTGATGAGGCTTGGATGCCTGCGGACATCAGCTTCTTGACCATGAGGTCTATTAGAATCTCTTCGATATATTTTTTTGTTGCGCTAATTTCGTCTGACATGCACACTCGAGATATGATATCTCAAGTCGGTGAACAATATTCAATGTAATAGAATGGACGGCGAGGTCTCAATGATCACTACGCAAAATCAACTAGTTCTCTGTGGGCTCGAATAATCACAATTGGCAAAAGTGTTCTCGATGTAACGCTCTACAATATAAATAGATATTGCCGTAACGGTTTCTTTCAATAGGTTGCAAATCCTTATTCAATGCAATTCCATCTGTTATGGCGCGGTCCCAACGGTCCAATGGCGAATGTTTTGGCCATAACTGCTTTCCTAACCATTCGGGAGCGTTGATTGAATGGCCATATTTCCTCCAATAGTCATATTTATTCGTCATGGCGAAGTGCCAAGCTGTGTTGTACTGATATTCCAGCAGAGTTCAAGTTCTAGGAACCTTCCTTCTGCGAAGTCTTCCCTGGAACTTCTTGTAATTTTTCTAACTTTTCCCTATTCTTACTGAGCTTTCTGGCCTTCTTTCCTTTGATCTGTATCACTGATTTCCTCTTTCCATTATCGTTATTATCTCCTCTTGGCATGATAACTTTGCACTCTAGAGGATCTTTCATAGGATTCAAGGGTAATACTTCTTCTCTTTCTGGGGTAGGTGCTCTACTCTCTTGTACAGACAAGTGTCTCTAGACTTCATGTGTCCTTTCAACTTCGACATTCATATGTTTGGTTTTTAGTAGCTTCGATTGGTTCTCTTGTTAGTTCTTGCTTTTTTTGTTCTATATCCTCCTCTTCTTGTTTCCTTCGCATCTAATCTTTCTTAATCCAAGTTTTTCCTAGAAAGATAGCAAATGGGGCGTTGTTCTCAACAAACTTAACAATCTCAAATTATTCTTCTGTCGAAGTGCCATGAGCACTCATAGATGTCTGGGTAAGTCTTCCACATAGGGTTATCATCTTTCCTCTAAATAATCATATTCCTCCTAATGAAGGAACCATAGTAGGCTTTCCCAAAATTTCCCAAGTTCTTTATGTCATGATATTCACCTGTGTTTCCTCATCTAGGACAAAGTCTATGTCGAAGTCTCCTATTATTGCTTCTATGCATTCTTTGTCTTTTAAGATCTCTGATAGATTGGTGTCTCTGGGATCATTCAGGGTTTCTTTCATCTTTAGTAATACAGCCTCTGATTCTTTTTGGGATTCTTCCATATCTTAGTCTCTTGGCCTTTCTCATGGTTTTCTTGTTCCATATTCATCTTTTCAACTTTAGCAATCATTCTAGGGCAATCCAAAACTTCATGGTCCATAGATTTACAACAAAGACAACTAGGTCTTCTACTAGGAAATTCCCTAGCCAGATGTCCCGGTCTTCTGCAAATGTAACAAAGGTTTAATCCTCTCTTTCTCTTAAATGATCCCCAACTTTCCCTGTACTGTGCACTGGGATCACAGTAACTAACCTGCAAAAAATTATTTCTAGGATCTTTCATCCATTTGTTAGTCCAAACATTCTTTCTATACATAGGAATAACATATATTTCATTGCTTCTATAAGATCTATTCATATCAAATCTTATTTCTTCTAACTGTGCCCTAGTTTTCAAACTAGGACAAAATTTATCAAACATACCTAGACCCATACTTTTGAAACAAAAATTTTCACTTATATTACCTTTATCAGAACACAAAGCTTCAAGATCTTACCTCTTTTCTTCAGAATAGACTTCTCTTCTTAGCACAGAGCTTCGCAAGTCAAGTAGAATACTGCACATTAAAGTAGTAGATCTACGCACAGAGACTTCTTTTCCTCAGTTCCAAACAATCACAATTTTAGTCCTAGAACCATTTGTTGGCACAGGGGCAGACCCAGGGTTCAACGCTTCAACAATGCACCAACAAAACCCTAACTATCGACCCTTTCGGCAACACCTGCGAAGCAGATGAAGTCTCACCCGAGGTAGAGTTAGGGGTGTTTATAGGACTCAAGTGTCTGCAAACTTAACTAGGACAAGCATCTTTGATTACGCCACTCTAACAAGAACTTAGCAATTATCATTCACCCTTACTCACATCGCAGATATAAACCCTAATTACAGAGCAACACAGTATTCAACAAGATCTAACACATCTAAGCACTTAGCACATGGACAAATATTAGATCTAGTATTCACTCACATTATGAAGCACTAAGCTATCATATCATAATCATCTAAACATTCATTGTACTAAGCATACATCACATCAATAATATATAACCATAATTCATAAAGCAACCATAACATAGGATATACGTGGTTCACCCCAGTGTGGGGCTACGTCCACCAACTCTTCTCTTCTTTATTATCTTATGTCAAGCTTCTTACAGGCACAGAGCAACAAAACCTTACTCCATAGAGGACAGGAGATCTGCACGCACCTCGCCAAATCCTCCTTCCCCAAGTTAGGCTACAACACAAAGCTTCGCATAGTCTGTACACAAAGCATGACAGATGACCTGCACTGATCTCTGCAAGTCTCAACCTACACTATGCACAGAGCCTCTTACAATTACTTCCACTTAGCATAATACTTAGCACCTAGCATCACACCCTTACATTGTTACTTACATCGCCTACATTTCTATTTATACATTACAAAATGGGCCTAAACATGGGTAAACCCATGGGCCGACATCCCATACTTGTTACATAAACCCTAAACCCAAAAATTCCCTAAAAAGGGGCTGAGATCCCACGATCTCTGCTTCGAATTGCACTCCACCTTCAACCAGCATGTCGAAGTCCTAAAAGAGGTCAAACATGACCAAGGATCTCCAAAACTTGGTCAAGGCCCAACAATCACAATCAAAATCAAATCCACTTATATCCCATTTGTGTCTTTCAATGTGGAAATGATTATCAATATATTTACTCTCTCAACCATCATGTTATTCATAAAATGAGGCATTGAAAAAACACCAGGGTCTTTCTACAAACTTTTTATTTTCCAAATCATCAAAGGATGCCTCACAAAAATCAAAAATTTGGAAAGGAGTGCAACTCATTGTTAACGCTGAGTAAATTGTTGGGCTGGAAAAACAATCTACAAAGGTAACCTACAAACCAACTTTAATACTGGAAACTAGCCTTTCCAATCTAGAGAAGGTTGTCTTTGAGAATTGATCTTTGATAGATAGGATTATTTTCTTGATGGATAGATTTTGAACTTCAAGGTAGACTTTTAATAGGTCTGCTAACAAATAATAGTGTTTCTAGGGATATGGAGTTAATCCCTAAAAACAAAGAAACAATGCTTGGTAGGTAGAATTCCTCAAAGGAATACAGGCTAAAAAAGGTGATGAACTTCAGTATTTAATTTGATTATGTAGGGAGAAAGAATAAAAGAAAAACACAACAAAATCAGAGCACTGTTGTGGATGAATTCTAATCTTAGTTGTGAAGACAGACAAAATTTAAATCGGCTCAGTCTAGAGCACCACTTAGATGAATTCTGAAATTAAAAAATTACCAATTTAAATGGAAGAGAAATGTAATTGAATATGAATACACATGAAATACATACAATGATAGGTACAAATTTCAGAGCATCACCATTAGAATCTTTTTCTTCAAGAACTTAGGACTTCTGCATTTTTATTTCTTCAGATTCAGGAAATTACACGGAGGATCAAAATATCTATACTTTTGTCTGTGTGCCCCTCGTTTACATCAAAATAGTCCCTATATAGAGAGAGAAAAGTTATTCTAAGCTGCTAGGAATCAAACTACTATCTCCTAAAGTTGTGGATCTGGTTGTTTTGAAAGAGAATAACAACCTTTACAAAAATTCTCAAAAATAGGAAAGTCGATATTTTAATCACAAACTATCTGAAATGTTGTTTATAATCATAAATTCTTTAGAAAAATCACAACCATACAGTTTTGATGGAATATTATGCATATTGTTTGACAACATTGTCACCGTTCCACAATATATTCTAGCTCTTGCTGCGCAACTACTAGCTGTGAAATATGTGCAGTGATTTTGCGCAATGAATCTTCATACATAGGTTGCGCGCGTGAATCCAGTTGGCTACAAAGAATGGGATCATCCAATTTTTCTATATCTTATTTGTTCAAAGTCACCTGCAGCTGTAAGGCCCTATTTTTCCTTCTCAATGACAATATTTGTCTTTTCAAATTCTTTATCTGTCTCAACAAAGACTCATTTCTTTTCAATTTTAATTGAGTGTCGAAGAGAGATGCACATGCATCATCAATAGATGGTCTGCATTCCTTGAAATGTTTCATGATTATTTCCTCTCACCTCCTATTTTCTTCCCTAAGCTCAATGATTACATCTTAGGCCTCTCTGAGCTGCTTTTTAAGCCATTTTATATTCTTTTCTTTTCTTGTTAGCGAGGTAGGAGACAACTGAATTGCTTGACTCTGCAATGCTGGTGTTTCAATAATATTTTCTGCCAACTGCCTTCTCAATTCTCTGTCTTCTTGATAAAATGTGTCTATGATGTGTTGAGTTTTCTTTAGTTATTGTTTCATTTTCTGAGTATTTGCATTTTCCTCACCTAACTCCACCTGTCTTTTATCAATTCCCTTGTTTGCACATTCAACAAACTCTAGGTGAATTGGGGGTATGGGGAATCTCCTGGAAGAGGAATTGGTGAGCGGTTTACTCAGAGATTGGATCTCCTCAGTTTTATCAGTCAATCTTGACCTGCTTCTCTTCTGGGATGTTGGTTGACTGAATGAGGAATCTTCTATTTCTTTCTCGTTTCTTCTTTCAGTAGCATATTCCTTTCTTGCCTCTAAACTATGAAGTGTTGATTCCTCCACATATAGATGAATGTATACTTTAGGGTCTCTGGGAATGTTAGTTGAAATCATAAAATAATTACAGTCCTTGTTCAAATGTCTCAATTCTTCAACCACTAACATCTTAATTAATGAAAAATGGAATAAGTTGTTCCATGGCTGATCAACTTTGGCTTGGACATTGTCTTCCATCTTTATCAGGCTTTGACACAAGAAGAAAGGTAAATTTACAGAATTTTTCCATGTGAAATGCATCATTAACTTGATGTAGTATGGATGTACCTTGTCGAATCTTCCTTCACAGGTGAAATATTTCCTGATTATCTTCAAAAGTTTCTCAAAATGCTCTAGGAGATACTTACTTGGAATGTCGGCTCCAATTTTTCGATTTTGATATTCAGGCTTGATGAAATCCATAACACATGAAATGTCTAAAGGCGTACCTTTAACCCATTTTTCTCCCTACAGAGGGATCTCCGTCACAACTGACATAGTCTCCTCTATCACTTGGAAAGTGATTCCGGTAATTGTCGCACTGACACTAGTAAAATTGATGGCGAACTTCTAACTAGTTGCGCATTATATCCTTGAATCCTTTCATAGAAACACATAGATACGACTTGTTCAAAAGAATCCGTGATCATCAGGTTTGCATTTACTAACTTCAAATCCTGAGGTTCAAACCTCACGGCCCTGCCACTTCTTGCATTCTTTCTTTTTCTTTGGGAAGTTTCCATGGTGTTGGTATATACTAATTTCAACTGCGCAACAATGAATTATAATACCCTTTCTGCACAACAAATAAGAATGATGAACTTTGAAGAAATTGCAAGAAAAGGCAGCAACAAGAATCTTTGCGCGACAAACAAATCAGTAACATAAAATTCAACACAATGAGAAAATTCAGCGCAATGAGAAATTTATCACAGTTGGAAAACTCGACGTGGAAGAAAACATAAATGGGAGACTTGGCGTGGTAGGAAATTGTGACGAAAATTTATGTGTAGTGGAAAACGCGAAGCGGTATTACATAATTAAGAAGGAAGAAGGTTGACTATGAGAAGAAACATCACGTTCCAAAAAGCTAGTTTGCAGTAAGATCCAAAAGGACTTTTAAGAAATGGCTGAAAACAATGGAGGAGACATAGCAAAATCAAAACAATAGACTTACATAACGATTGACATCAAATAGATTTTACACAACGAAGGGATCTAGAGCTTGCTGAAAAAACTACAGACGATGCACCAATTATGAAAGCGATGGAGAAGCATGAAGGGTGACCAATATTTATGCTTGAATGGATAAGGAATGAAATCATGGAAAAAGATAGTAAATCCATGCCAACGAGAAGTTCAAAAGCAGGTTGAAGATTTGTGCAGCAAGCTCATGCAACAGGTACACTTTTGAAGTGTGAAAAGTACAAATGATAGAAGTTCCATGATTGTTCATTTTTTTCACTTCATTATTAGGTAATGATGCTCATAATATATTTTGACATGACCTTTATCCTAACCACTTGACTCGACTTTGGTACCTAATTTCCCCTTTTTTGACATGACTCGATATTTTAGAAGATAAACCTTTACAATTCAAACATGACTAATCCTTACACCCTTTTCCCGACTCTTATCCAAATTCCTTATCCGATTTTTCAAACCATCCCTCAATTTTGTCACTCACCTCATGAAATTTTACACACCAGTTGCGACTTATTTAGGAAAACTTTGTTTTTTCAAATAACTAAGACATGACTCTAAAACATTAGATGAACCTATGACTATAACTATAAAAAGCATGGTGCTAACACTTACCAAACCCTTGTCTTCATGTGGAGGAGATATGGAAGCTTGGATGTTCTCACCATATAGGTATTCATCAAATTCATATGCTTCAATGGACTCATGAGATTTATCTTGTAATTTTTTGTATCCGTGTGTTCTTCACGTACTTGGTCTACAATGGAGTGTTGAGGTAGCTCTTGTTCCACCATGGAAACATGAGAAATATCTTCATCAATATTCTCTTGACGTGATTATTTTTTTATAGGATCATGGGATGCTTGTTCATACTTATGTAAGAATTTCATAAGATCTCTCATACTTTTCTTCATCATAATAAAGGTCCCAACGTCCGAGGAAGATTTTAAAAAAACCTACAAGAGAATATATTTTCTTTGGCCTGCAACAATGCTTCATCCAACTCTTTGGATATCCTTCTAAGGAAAATAAAAATAATTGTATCAATACATCCTCATGTATTTCATTGAGTTTTGAAACAAACTTCAAGAATGATGCGACATTTTGAGTAGCATATGGAGAATCTTCATCAAACTTTCAAATGTTCTTTAACCGGTTTGGAGAAAAATTATTTGGGTACCCAGGAATTTTCTCAAGATCGATATAGGATACAATTCAAGAAATTCCCACACTACCATACTTAAACATATGAAAATTTGTATGAATTCCTAAAATAAGACGATACCTCATACCAGGAATGTGTGGAATGTGGAGTCAGCAAGGTGAATCTTCAATTCCTTCACAATGTGGATTGTTTCACCCTAGAACCATAAGGTCTTCAAAAATATACAAAGAAAAAGGAAAGCATTCTTTCAATTGAGTCACAGATGAGAAAACTTAGATAAGGATTTCATTTCTACTCATAAAAAATGGTTGAAGCATAGAATTAAGATAACCAAGGAAGATGACTAATTTCTCCCTAACAATGACACAAACATCTTATCACACAATCTTGCACCACAATGCAAAGCCTCACAAAGGTATAAAGACACATGTAACATGGAAGTGTTTCCACTATCACCTAGACAACTACTTCCCTATTTTAGCGAAGGATAAATCCAACACACAAGAAGATTCTCTAGTAGAACCTAGGGTTATAAAGGTAAGACAAGTCAAGTCTAAGGTCACCTATATTACTACCCAAATTACCTCCAATTTATTATGTTACGTGAGTTGTGAATTAGGGTGGTTACTCAATGTAAATTCCAAATTTAGGTTATTCTCTTTTTAGGATTGATTTAAGTTTTTTATTAACTAATTATTAATGAAAATTAATCCCAAAACAATACAGATATAAAATATACTAATTTTTTTTTCAAAACATGATTGAAAGATGAATAAATTGCAACAATAAACAAGTAATAAAGAACAATATGTTTCAAACACTTAAACTTATTTTTTATGAGTGAGTTCTAAGGATAAAACAAAAAATAAACAAGAATAGACTAAGGCTCATATGTGGTCAACTAAGGTTCATCTTGATAAAATGTCAGTGAACCTAGGGTGACAGTTAGGGTTTTCCACAACAAACCCTAGTAAATCCTTCTAGTGTCTTACAAGATTCAAGATGATTCAAGGGGAATATTATCTAGTAGAAATCATCCAATGGATTTGAGAAGCGACCTATCAAGAAGAGAGAATGAGGGTGCACCACCTACACTAGAGAAGCACAACCACAATTGCAACTATTGACAAATACAATCAACAAATATTTAAAGAGACCATTTACTCATCAAATTGATTCACCAAAACCATTGATCCAAGAACATCCATGAATTTGTAAAGCATTGATAATACACAAATCCAAGAGAGATATCTAGCTAGCCATCCATATCATAATTCATAAAGTAGACACGGAATTTTCTTCACAAGTTCTAACAATCAAGTTATAATGAGAGATGATTCCCTTTATACAGAGAAGGGATCTAACAACTCTTTCGATATAAAAATAATTTTATCTTAGACATAGCCTAGAAAAACATAAACTACCATTATCTTCTCAAAAAATAATGGAGATATGGTTAACAATGAGTAAAATATTAGGTGGTTATTCCACCAACATAACAATGTCCATGATACATGATTAATGAGACAAAATACCCTCAATAAGATCAAATCAAGGAATAAAATGGTCTCCAATGTGTAATGTATCCATTAACAAGTGGAATGACCCATTCAAAAGGTGGAACAACCTCCTCAAAGGACTCAACAACCTCCTCCAAATGTGCCAACAACTAGTCAAAAATTCTACAACAATCTTCCCACAACAAATCTTAAAAGAACCATTATTGTGTCAAAAATTTCCCGAATTTCTATTATGGCCACATTTTCGAAATCCCATGGCCATTTTGCATTTAATGTCATTGATTTGGAAAACTTCTAAGCATTCTATGAAAATATAACTACTCCTAAATTTGGCCTTCCTCAAAATATGTATTCCCTCATCTAGAGAGGTTGACCTCATAAAAATAATATATGTCCTTGAAATGTTACATAGATCCCTCACACATGTGAATACAACAATAATGGAGGGTCATATCCTCAAAATACTCGCAAAAGTGCTCAAGATGTCCACACATATGAGGTAGTTAAGGTCCAAATGACAGGATGTCTCTTCTAATCAATCTCCTTATGTGTCCAAGTGAGTGGCCTTCAAGGTAAGAATACATCCTAACATCATTCTAGAGACCTCCAAAAATGATGAAATGACCCTCTCCACTTCAAAATTTAAAAACAATTATATATATATATATATATATATTTGAAAATAAGGCCTGATTTCAAAGTATATATATTATATGTTTCTACCACAAGATTAATCTTGACATTATTACAATTGATATCCAAAAAAGAAAGTGAAAGTGAAAGTGAAAGCTAAGTTGGTTGGGCTTGTCACTAACTATTGAAATGCTCATAACTCTCAATTTTAACCTTTATTACAAGCCAATTAAAAATTAAACATACAACAATGATCACCATTATAATTAAATATGACAATAAACTTAGGGGTCTGATAATCTAAATATCTGATTAAAAATAGCTATAGGTAATTCAACCAGTTAAGGTAAGTAGCTATCAAGTTACACATGAACAAATCAATTTCTCAGTTGGAAAATCCCATCAACAACATCCAAAGCTACCAAAAAGTCCAATAAAAATAATTAAAACACAGAAAGAAATTGGTGAAATTTCAAATCAATTTCTCAATTGGAACCATCTAAAGCTACCAAAGATCTCCAATAAAGATAATCAAAACACGGAAAAAAATGTCGATGGGTAAAGGTGACTGCAATTCATGCTAAAATCCCTCAACCATGTATGTGCTTTCAATTATAAACCCAATTGCTCTATTAATTGGAATGTAAATAGAGTATTGGATCTTCTTACCAAAGTTGCTATCAGCTTGGAATACATTGTTGGTCTGAAACTATATAAATATAACCTTGATTATCAATTTTATTCTACTTAAGTTGAAATCAATTCAAAAGCTATTTAATTCTGTTAAGAAATTCAGTTTAGAATAACGTTATCAATAGTTCAAGTAAAGTTATCAGATTTTAAAATTAGCAAATTTTCAATCATGTTCACTTTGTCATTAAACAAGCACTTCCTTACACTGATAGTAAATGTTACTCATTTACAGAATAATAAATGTTTATATATAATTGTATGCTTTACATGCTAAGATTTACAGAAAATCTTAACATGTATGCTTTCACAATTTTTCATAGCTATTGTATAATGATTCTTTCAACCCTTTAAATCCTACTTGGAAACATATTATTTTCCAATCATACCACTTATCTTGTCCTATTGATAGGTGGACTGTCCAGTCGAAACATTGGACGTTTCTAAAACTATTTACACAGTTAAAATCTAAAATGATTATACATCAGCTATGACAAATTGTGAAAACATACACACCAAGATACCATACATGTTAAACACTTTACAAAGATCATCCAAGCATTTCCAAATACAATACATGAATACAAAAATGGTCACAGTTTTGGCTCATTTGTTAATTTATCATTATAATCGCAAGTGAAAAAAATATCCTCTAATTACCCTTACCCTTACCCTTACATGTTAGGGGATAGGGGATAACAAGGATGATATAGGTTTGAGTTTGCTTTATCCTATTGTGATTGTTTACTGTGCTTGTAGTCACACCCAAAATGTTTGATGGAAGTGAATTTACAATATCTTGTTTACACACTATTTACATCATTCTCAACCTCTATAAATTGGAGAATGGGGAACACATGTTAGTTTATG
>ML782030.1:693062-704214 GCA_009831015.1 Picea engelmannii
CTATATCCGTTTTCCCTCCTCCTTTCTAAAACTGTCTAATCTAAGAATTCAATTCTACCTACTTGCATTAACTAGATTAAATGCCTCCTATCTACTTAAGGATGAGAGCTATCCGCTCAAGGTCCATTACAATACAAAAGTGTACCTCATTAAATTATCACATTAATGTCAGCACAACAATTTCAAGGTGTTTCAAAATTTGTGTTGGACGCCTTCCAGCTGTCTTCCGCTTCCGTGCTAGCTCACTTGACGTGAGGGATGCTCCTGCATCATACTCCCTCGCTTGAAAACTTTCATGGGCTCCTATCCATGAGCTCCTGCACGGTATATCCATGCTTCTGTATTTCTGTTTCATTCTCCCAGCTGGCATCTTCCACTGGATGGCCCTTCCATTTGACCAGATACTCATAGTATTCTTTCCTTCTGGTCTTCTTACTGATCCTCTTGTCCAGTATACATTCCATCTGCGAATTCTCTGCTATCGGCATCTTCTTCATCCACTGGATCACTGGCTGCTCAGTTCCAGTCTCTGCTTCTCCAACCCTGTATGGGTATAAATCTGCGACATTGAATATCGGAGATATTCTGATCCCATCTGGTAACTCGATCTCATAAGCATTTTCCCCAAACTTCTTCAAGACCTTGCAGGGTCCGATTTTCTTCATCTTCAGTTTATTGTACGTTCCCCTCGGGAACCTTTCTCTTCTCAAGTGTGCCAGAACTAATTCACCAACCTCGAACTGAAGTTGTCTCTTCTGTTGGTCGGCTCTGTGCTTATATTCGTGACTTGAATCTAGCAGTCGCTGCTTCACCTGGCCGTGAAGTTCTCTCATCACCTCCGCGAAATCTTCGGCATTCGCGCTCCTAGTCGCAGTCTATTCTGAATCCCTTAATTCAGAAACTCCTCTCGGCTGCATGCCATACACTATCTGAAATGGACTTTGACCTGTGCTCCTGTTCACTGAGTCATTATATGCGAACTCTGCATGTGGAAATATACTATCGCACTGGCTATGGTGCGATAGTCACCAAGCTTCTCAGCAAGTCTCCCAAACTTTTGTTCACCACTTCTGTCTGCCCATCCATCTGAGGATGATAAGCTGAACTAAACAACAATTTAGTCCCCATATTTTTTCATAATTTCCTCCATAAATGTCCCACGAACTTTGTATCTCTGTCCGAAACTATACTTCTGGGTAAGCCGTGAAGTCGAACGACCTCTTTGAAAAAAAGATTTGCGATGTGAGTCGCATCACTGGTTTTCTGGCATGGGATAAAATGTGCCATCTTGGAAAACCTATCCACTACCACAAAGACTGAATCAAATCCTCTTTGCGTCCTTGGCAATCCCAATACGAAATCCATAATGATTTCATCCCATGGCCTCTCAAGTATGGGCAATGGTTGATAGAATCCTGCATTCTGCTTTCTTCCCTTTGAATGCTGGCAAATTTTGCATCTGTCTACAAACTGCTTGACCTCTGACCGCATCCCTGGCCAAAAGTATGACTCGCTCAGCTTCGCGAATGTATTATCATGACCAAAATGCCCTGCCAAGCCTCCGTTGTGTTTCTCCTTTAGCAGATTCTCCCTCATGGAGCAATTTGGAATACACAATTGATTGCCTCTGAACAATAATCCTTCTTGGATCATATAGTCTGTCCAAGGGCTTCTATCTCTGAGAATTGGATTCTCAGCTGCTTCATATGCTTCTTTAAAATCCTGATCGTCTGCATACATGTCCCTGAGATCATCAAAACCCAGCGTTTTGACTTTGAACTCCTGCAACAATAAACACTTCCTGCTCAAAGCATCAACCACTTTGTTAGCAGTACCCGAAATATGCTTAATTACAAAAGTGAAACTCTACATATACTCTACCCATTTTACATGTCTCTGATTCAACTTCTCATGTTGAGTCACAAACTGTAATGTGTGGTTATCACTATATAAAACAAATTCTTTTGGGATCAAGTAATGCCTCCACTTCTTCAGTGCCTGGATGATGGCATAAAATTCTTTGTCGTATGTGGAATATTTCACCTTTGCCTCATTCAGCTTCTCACTGAAATATGCAATCGGTCTGTCTTGTTGACTCAAGACCACTCCTATGGAAAACCTGCTTGCATCACATTTCACTTGAAACGTCTTTTGGAAATCCGGCAACACCAAAACTGGTTGTTCCGTGATCTTCTGCTTCAACAGATTGAAGCTCTTCTCGGCCTCTGTTGTCCAGTGAAAATATTTATGTCTTTTCTTCACTGTGTCCATCATCGCTACGCTAATCCCACTAAAATTCCTAATGAACTTCCGGTAGAAACTAGCTAGTCCATGAAAAATTCTCACCTCGAATACATTTCTCGGTGATGGCCAATTATTGATCACTTCCACCTTATCTGGATCCATCTTCAACTCATTCGCCGAAATAAAAAACCCTAAGTAAATGAGTTATGTCTTCATAAACGAGTATTTCTTCATGTTTATCAACAACCTCTCCTATTGTAGCTTCTTCATTACTGTAGCTAAATGCTTCAGATGTTCTTCTTTTGTCTTACTGAAAATCAGTATATCATCCAGATATACGATGACAAATTTTTCGATGAATTCCCTCAGGACTTCATTCATTAACCTCATGAAAGTACTTGGCACATTTGTTAAGCCAAACGGCATAACAAGCCATTCATGAAAACCTTCGTTTGTCTTGAATGTTGTTTTTCATTCATCACCTTCTCTCATGCAAATTTGGTTATATCCGTTTTTCAGATCAACCTTTGAAAAACAACTTGCTCCACTTAGGCAATCCATTAAGTCATCCATCCTTGGCAATGGAAACCTGTACCTGATGGTTATCTTGTTGATGGATCTTGAGTCGGTACACATCCTCTAACCTCCATCTTTCTTCGGACTGAGTACTATCAGAACAGCACATGGACTCAAGCTTTCCCTGACCAATCCTTTGTCTAGCAAATCCTGGACCTGCTTCTTGACCTCTTCATTTTCTTGCGGCGTCAACCTGTATGCGGATTTATTTGGAAAACTAGCTCCTGGTATGAGGTCTATATGATGACTCACACTCCTCATCGGTGGCAACGAACAAGGTAATTCATCCACCACGATGTCAGCGAACTCTTCCAGTAGTTTCTGAATTTCCTCTGGTAGATCATCCACTCTTGTGCTAGTCAAAACAATCCTCGGTTTCCTGACCACAAAGAATTGTGGATCTTCTTTCTTCTTCACCTCTGTAAGAAGTTTCTTCCCACTCATGAGAAGTACTGTACTTTTTACTTATGGTTTTACCTCCTTATCTTTTATCGGAAGCAACATGTGTGTCCTCCCATTCTTCTCTAGGATGTATGTATTCATCTTCCCGTCATGAATCACATTTCTGTCATATTGTCATGGTCTACCCAGCAATAGATGACATACATCCATAGGAATGACATCACATAAGATCTTATCATTATACCCTCCTACTTTGAATTAAACTAAACATTGTTTAGTGACATTTACCTGGTGTCCTTTCTGTAGCCATGAAACTTTGTATGGACTTGGGTGATCAGTCGTCTCCAGCTCCAGCTTCTCTACCATATCAGTTGAAACGAGATTATCTGTGCTACCGCTGTCCACGATAACCTTGCATACCCTATCCTTGGTTTTGCGAGCAGTTCTGAAAAGTCTAGTCCTTTGGGCTGAGTCCTCCACCTCCTTCTCGGGTGTTAAGAGAACTTTATGCATCATCAGTGACCTTCCGCCTTCAGCATCTTCTGCCTCAACATCACGCCTCTGTGCCTCGGCGATGTGAGCCTCTCCACTGTCCTTATTTTTCTATGGACACTCGAATGACTTGTGCCCATTCTTTCCACATGTGAAGCATGTGATTACTCCACCTCTTCCTCTTCCTCTACCTCTAGTACGAGGAAACATGTTATTATCAGCATATCCTCCTCTCTGCTCTATATTTTGTTCTCTCGGTTTAGCATGTTGGCCTCGCTGTGAACTTCCACCCCTCTTGGTTCTAGTCTGAGGCTTTTCCCATTCGTCCTTGGGCTTCTGGTATTTATCTTGGGCAACCGATTTTCCTTTGGGCTGACTCCTGCCTCGGCCTCGCTGACCTTGCTTATGGCTCAACTTCTCTTTAGCTTTCAAAGCCATTTGATAAGCATCCTCCACCGTTCGGATGGTTACCATGCTCATCTCATCCTGGATATCATATCTTAGGCCATTCATATACCTGGCAACTTTCTCATCATCGCTCTCCCAATGACCTGCCTGATGTTCAGTCGATAGAATTCCTCCGTGTATTCTTTCACTGTCATCAGCTTCTGTCTCAGGTTCTGCATCCTCCTGAACAAAGTGATTTGATAATCTCTAGGGATGAACTTTGCCTTCATCTTTGCAATCATTCGATCCCAACTTTTAATTTCCTGCTTGCCCTTGCAGCGTCTATCTGCTTGTAGCTCATCCCACCACAATGTTGCATGTCCTTTCAGTCTCGTGACATCATGCTTGACCTTTTTGTCTTCTTCGACATCTTCATAGTTGAAGTATGTGTCAAGAGCCCTAATCCAGTCTAGAAGCTCTTCTGCATCCAGATTTCCTTCATAAACTGGAATGTCCATCTTTGCCTTTGCACCCATCCATGAAATATCTTTAATTAGGTGTTCATTGGCTGCATCCTTAGCTGCAACTTCTTCCCCATGTTCAGCCTCGACTTCATTGTCGGAATCACTCAGATCCCCTGCACTAGCTGTGCATCTTTGCGTTGTCTCCATGTCTTCGAGTCTGGCTCAGAGATCACACATTTGTCTCTCTATGGCTGGATCTGCCATCTGCCTGCCCCTTCATCTCTGCACCTACCTATCCTCTGGATCGGTTGACTATCTATCTCTTCTCAACGGCATGGTGAATTTCCTTCTCCCTGCTACAGAAAGCAAAGAGTCTTTCTGGGCTCTGATACCAGTCTGACACACCCGTGCGAGTTGACTTTTCCACTTCCTGTCACTTCTATCGGGATTTCGGACTTCGCGGGATCACGAATCCTAATGCCAAAGTTTTCGGGACTTTACTTTCCTCGAACTCCGATATGATGCGCCACCTGTCCTCTATAAACTCCTGTGGCCCTACTATCCGTTCACCATCGGAATATCGCGTTTCACGATTCCACACTGCTGGAGTATCTTGTCCTCAAGACTCCCGATACACAGAACCCCAACTTCGCCAGACCTTATGACACGCGTCCCAACTAATGGACGGTACAGATCTATCAGGATATCGCGTATCGCAATATCGTGATTCCTTATGCACGTTTACGGGACTTCGACCCATGAAACCCAGATACACGATCCTACGTGTGGATCTAATGATTCCTGTGGCTCGGATCGACAGCTCTGCCCCTCCTGAGCTTTGAGTTTCTGAACCACTCTGTCGTATCTCTCTTGCACCTCCACGAGATCTAACAGCTCACGGTGATTCACAAGATCTCCTCGGAGAATCTCGTCCATCCATTCTTCCTGATGAGGTCTGCGAAATGACTAAGTGTCTCCTCTTATAAACTCATTCCTCCTGCGTGAAAACCTGCGACGCTTCTTACCAACCTTCGAGGCATGACTCCTCTATGTTGTCCTTCAATGAATGTGAAGGCCTATCCTTCCTGAGATTTTCCCCACGACCTTCAAGTCCCTCAGAAATCTATTGCACGCACTCCTTGCGGAAAACCTTCAACTCTGCGCACTCCTACAGCAGCAGTCTGTCAGCTGGTGCTCAGGTTCGCAACCCTGAATTTCACTTGGCCTGTGCACTCCTTGCACGGCTCCTATGCCCAACTGCACCTTTTTGGGGTGAATGAGAACAATAGTTAAACTACCTAAGCCTCCGTCAACGCACTCCTTGCGGAAAATTCGACTGCACTCCTTGCAGGAATTCTCTAGCTCAAATAGAGAAACAATTGAAACTCATTCTATTATCCTCTCAAACTTCACTTCAGACAGGAAATCATATACACAGCATATAAAAGCAAATGCATAACAGGAAAGAAAAACACTCATAAGCACACCATTTAACATCAACACACAGAGAAAAGACACAAAACCATGGATTTGAATCAACTCCTCTATTAATTCAAGATCTATACATGGATGTTCTTCTACAGCTCTCTGCTATTCTCCTGTGCTCTTCCTACTTCACTATGCCTGAATAATGTTACAATGCACAATGAGGGTGTCTATATCCGTTTTCCCTCCTTTCTAAAACTGTCTAATCTAAGAATTCAATTCTACCTACTTTCATTAACTAGATTAAATGCCTCCTATCTACTTAAGGATGAGAGCTATCCGCTCAAGGTCCATTACAATACAAAAGTGCGCCTCATTAAATTATCACATTAATGTCAGCGCAACAGTTTCAAGGTGTTTCAAAATTTGTGTTGGACGCCTTCAGCTATCTTTCGCTTCCGTGTTGGCTCGCTTGACGTGGGGGATGCTCCTGCATCAAAAATGTTAAAGGCTAAAGGCATTATTGTTAAAATCATAGTCTCATTTTTAAAGGAAACAAATTGCACTAAAATGAATGAATCATCACAATGCACAAAATCGGGCTCTTAGCAAATGTTCACAGTGGATTTTTTATACTATGTTTTATATGTGAACTACTATTAATTCTTTGTGTAATCCTTTAGACTAGAACATTGTTTTTGTTGTCTATAGTACATGAATTGAGATTGTATAATAGTTTCAAGCATCCCTACATGTTGAGTTTAAAGGAAATTCATGAGTGGTGGCAAAGAAAATTAGATAACTATTTAAAAAAATAGAGGAGAAGGAATCAATTGAATCTTGCACAAACAAGGATGCAATTTTTCACCAAAACACATGAAAATTATTGAAGATAAGGAAATACATTGAACTAGATACATATGAATAATATCACTAAAGAGAAACAATTTATATCAAATCTATATCAAATCTAATCAACAGTGGTCAAATAAATCACTAAGAGTGGGTCAAACATAAATCACAAAAGACTTCTATGAATAACAAGAAGTAGAATAAAACATATCCCTTGATGAAATCAAAACCTGATTCTATGACGACCTTGATAATAGTTTTCATTTCACTATACCAACAATGCACAAGTTCCTAATTGATAAGGGTGTTAGTCACATTATCGAAGAAAGAACTCCCTTGAGAACTTTGATGGATTCTGACTAGAAGAAAAAACAAGAGTGGGAGAATTTTTTGAGCACCAATTGGAAGAATAAAAAGGAAGAATGGGAATATTTTCTGCAAAAATGAGCATGACCACTACTTTTTCCATCATCAACTAAGAGTAAAATCAAGGTCGTTGATGGGAGGGTAACTAATCATGAAATGCCTCTATTTGAGTAAACCCTAGTTAACCTACACTGAAGAAGAAAATGTAAGGATTCCAAGAAAATGGGGGGACATCAACCGAAAAACAAAGAGAATATACATTGGATGAGAAAATAAAGAAAGTGGTTGGAAGAAGAATGCATTTTCATAAGCCAATGATTGATCTTCCAAATATTGAAATGGACAAAACATAGAAGAGAAGGATGAAGATATGTGATGATATGGACCCTTGTCAATGAAAAAGAGAAATTGGTCCTCAGGGGCGATGAGTCCATGGAGTGTTAGGCCAATCTAAGTTTTATATTGATCAGCCAAATGCAAAAGTGGAAGCATCACTGACGGTTCATGAGTTGTATGAAGAGATGCAATTTATAGACGCTAGCATTAATACCCTTCAAATGGAAGAGAATAATGAAAGTATGGATGTTGACGAGTCGGGACTAGTGCTGCATTGATTTTTGGACTCAAACCAAGAAATTCTGAGTAAATTTTGAAGAAGGTGGCAACAATATACTCATCTATAGTAAGAATATCATGGCAGTATCCCGTATTGAATTTAATAACTAAAGAGGAACATATAGTCTCAAGTGATAGTTGTGATTGAAAATAAGTAGTTTCATTTAGTATATAGATCAATCCTATCAAATTGAGGGAGTACCACATCTAGTACAAGTAGTGTTAATACTAATAGGTAGTTGATGAATAATCCATGTAGTTCACCCCACCAAAAAACTATTGGAATTATTTCCATTGATGTCATCAAATTAATGATGTCATTAATGTCATATTACAACATCACAATAGACACAACATTTCCAGGAGTGATATATATATATATATATATATATATATATATATATATAAAGGGGTGTATGTGAAAAAGTAAAAAGTGAAATGGTGGTTTCAAACCCATGGGTTTGGGGTATTTTTCCATGGTATTGGGAATTAATTATGTATTTAAGGTACATGTCCTTTTATGAATCATTATGAAAAAGTATAAAAAGAGAAAGTAAGTGTGTGTGAAAAATGGATTAGCAAAGATTGAATTGTGAAATCAGTTTCATGCCATCTTGGCATTTTAAGAATATTTTTTTTCTAGGAAGTTTCACACCCTGATATTTTCTAGTGACAAAGGAGAGATATTGGTGTACATGTGGTAAAAGTATCAGATTCTGGTTCACTATACTTTCAAAGATATTCCCTATGGAATTTAGGGTTCTTGAATTCTCTTGAAATGAGCTTTAAATAGGACAACTAGGCACTTTCACTATTACTTATTTTCGGGGATGTTTCAGACCTTGTGATTTTTCAGAAACAAAGGAGATATCTTGGTGTACATTTGGTAAAAATATTAGATGTTATTTCGCTATACTTTTAGAGATATTCCCTATGGAAGTTAGGGTTCTTTAATGCTCCTAAAATTATTTCAAACATGTGATCTTGGCACTTTCACTATAAATTCCTTTTTGGGATGTTTCCTACCTTTCTATTTTGCATAGATGAAGGAGAGATCTTGGTGTACATGTGGTAAAAATCACATATTCTAGTTCTCCACACTTTCAGAGATATGTCCTATGGAAGTTGGGGTTCCTGAATGCTCCTTAAATGAGTTTCAAATAGGTGAGCTTGACACTTTTGCTATAAATTATGTTATAGGATGTTTTATACCTTGAAATTTTGTATAGAGAGAGGATAGATATTGGTGTATAGGTGGTAAAAATATCATATGTTGTTTCACTACACTTTCAAATATATGTTATGTGGAAGTTATCGTTCTTGAATGCTCCTCAAATCAGTTTCAAATAGGTTAGCTTGGAACGTTTGCTATAACTTATGATGTTTTGAACCTTGATATTTTGAAGATAGAAATGAGATATATCGGATTACATGTGGTAAAAATATCAAAATATGGTTCACTATACTTTCGTATATATTCTCTGTGGAAGTTAGGGTTCCTAAATGCTCATGAAATCAATTTCAAATAGGTAAGCTTGGCACTTTTTCTATAAATTAATTTTTGGAATGTTTGAGACTTTGAGATTTTGCAGAGATGGAGGAAACATATAGAAGTACCTCAACTTATATTATCAAATTCAGATTTGCAAAATTGGATATGTGGCATGTTGTACAAGTTTGTTCTTGGGAAGAGGCCCAAAATGACATTATTTGAGAAAGTTTCCATTTGGAAATTCAAATATTCATAAAACCTAGTAAAGGCAAAGGTAGTGAGCATACCTTGTGAAGGAAGAAGAACTGAGTAGACATGGTGAAGGAAGAAGCACTCAATAGACCTGGTAAAGGTAGAATCAGTGAGTAGACTTGGTGAATCCATAAATAACAAGAAAACTCGGTGAATTTTGATACAGCTCAAAGATTGGCATCTCTTGCTAAGTTGGTGCCTAGCAATGGGGATTGGTGTCTATGAAGATATGTAAAATATTGGTGTCTCTTTCTAAGTTGGTGATTAAAAATGGGGATTGGTGTCTCCAATAGATTGATGGCTACGAATATATAAAAGAGATTGGTGTCTCTTGCTAAGTTGGTGCTTAGCGGTGGGGATAGGGGTCTCCAGTATATTGGTGTCTATGAATATCTGTAAGAGTAGGTTGGTTCCTATTGAGATTTGTATGAGTGGGAATTGGTGTCTTCATTAGTTTGGTGCCTAAAAATATGTGTAACGGTAGGTTAGTGCCTACAAATAATTATAATTAGATGTTTTCATGGTTTTCTCCTAAAAGGGTTTCCATGTAAATCGTGTGTCCTAATATATCCATCTCAAGACCCTCACATACCTAGATAGGCCATAAATGACCAACATGGTACCAAATTATGCCATCGAGGGGTAGTCATAAAATGCATCTTGAAAATGAGAACTAACAGGACTGGTCATGACCAACCACAAAGGGTCTATAGATACCACTTAGGTCAAACACTTTTAAAATATCATCTAAGAATGGAATAATACCATACACGAATACAAAAATGGTCACACTTTTGGTTCATCTAATGATTTGTGATTATAATCACAAGTGGAAAAAAATTGTTTAGTTACCCCTACATGTCACGAGTAACATCTTCCTTCAACATGGCGACATGTGCTCACCATAGAGCACATGATAACCTCAAAAATATTTGGACTTCAAAACTCACACTCCATGTCAATCACTAAATAATTCTATATCTCACCATAAAATTATTACTAACAATGAGGTAGGGTGACTTGATCACCCTAGTTTATGAAGAATTAAATGAAATGCAAAAAAAAATGTTTCTTTTCTACTAAGGATGCATGAAGTTAAGAAATAATTCAACACAAGATAAACAAGCAAGGAAACATAAGAAAGATGCATGAAATAAAGCACACAACTAAACTACTCCTTTAATATAAACTAAACTACTGCTTTACTCTACTTGACATAAGAAAAGAAAGTTTTAGGTATAATCCTACAATCAACAAAGCAACCCTAGGATCTCATAAAAGTTTTACCCTTGTTCTTAGCCATGAGCCAAAATAAGGAAATGCCAAGAAAAAAAGGACCATGTGTTGGTACAGACATTTCCTTACGACAAGATACAAAATCCAACTCATGGGAATGGACAAGATTATAAAAATGATACCAAGATGTGCATCCATGAGCTCTCTCTATCCACCTTTGAATGGGACTGCCATATGATAGTGATGGTTCATCCTTACTCCGAGAAATATCTTCATGTTGCAACCCTTGCATCTCATAAGGATGATCCAAATACTTCAACAAATGGCCTCCTTGTCTTTCATGTACAAT
>ML782030.1:715029-731407 GCA_009831015.1 Picea engelmannii
TCCTATATCTGGATTCCAAATGTGGGTAATGTTGGAAATGGTGTAAAAATGCATGTTAAGGGAATGTTGCTTGGTCATAGTTTGTTGCAAATATTTATGAATTCTTTAACATCAACACCCACCATTTGGTCCATTTGACAAAATTGAAATAGTCTGGCACAGGGGAAGACTTTATAATCTCCCTTGATCACCTGACTTTCATAATGGAAAGAATGTCAGATGCTTTCTTGAGGGAATGTTTTATCAGTGGCCTAAAGGATGAAATACATACCCAAGTTCTAATGGATTTCCCTCATACTTGGTTGAAATCTACTAAAAGATCCAAGAAAGCACAACAGATTGTCTCAACCCAAAACAAAAAAAACCTCATTTATTCCTCGCACTCAACCCACAAATCATGCCCCTCTTGCCACTCCTCTCAAGAACAAAATTATCCAGGGCATAAATGGTTGAATGCCAACTCAAGGGTTTTAGTTATAATTGTGATGACAAATATTTTTCAAGGCATAAGTGTAAGGAATAAAATATTTTTATGGCCATTTCTAAGGATCTGTTTCACGAGGAGGCTATTATTTCCCCTGTGGAAGAGCTACCCCAAGTAGACAATCTTACTCTTCCCTCTTATCCACCAAAAGTTGAACCACTAATTTCACTGCAAGGCCTCACTTGTTTCTTTGCTCCCGAAACCCTCAAGTTAATTTTCTACATTAAGCATAGGAAAGTCATCATCCTGGTCGACACTGGAAACACCAATAATTGTATTTATCACCACATTTCCCAATAAATAAAATGTTATATCCGTGCAATCAACAAGTTTCTAATGGTGGTTCCATGAAATGTGGAAGGTATCATGAAAATGTGTTCCTACAAATTGGTCAGTATCACCTAAAATCTCACATGTTTTCTATCAACATGGGAAGTTGTGACATTATGCTTAAAGTTGAATGGTTATGTAGTCTCGACCCCATCCTCTTAATATTTTAAGGACCTAACCATGTATTTCCAATAGGAGGGACAACAATATAAGTTCAAGGAATCACATCCAACTCACTTGAGATCAATAGTTTCCATAAAATGGAAAATCTACTTTAAAAGGTCATTATGTCATTATTTCCCAACTCTTTAATCCATTAAAGTTGTTTAGACACCCTTTGTGCACCGATACCTCCAATATATACCCTCCTAACACCAAGCTATTTTTAACACTCCCCATGGAATTACCCCTTCACGCAACATCATTATCATTCGATTCATCTAGTGCCAAGAAGTCTTCTTCCCAATGTTCTCCCTTATCATCATCCCTTTGCCCAAAAAAATGAAATTTAGAAAATTGTTAAAGAATTGCTAGACGCATGTTTTATATGTCCTAGTACCATCCCTTATTCTTCTTTGGTAGTCATGCTACTCAAGAAAGAAGACACTTGGCACATGTTTCCTCATATTCATTCCCTCAACAAACTCACAATCAAAGACACATTTCCCATTCCTATCATTAATGACCTTTTGAATGAGTTGAGTGTTGTTCAATACTTTACTAAACATGATCTTCATTCTGGCTACTACCAGATATGTATGAAATATGAAGAAATTCCCAAGACTACCTTTAGAACTCATGAGGGTCACTATGAGTTCTTGGTCATTCCCTTTGACCTATGTAATGCCCCCTCCACTTTTCAAAGTCTTGTGAATCATGTATTATGTCCCTTCCTTCATCATTTTTTCTTAGTTTTCTTTGAATTCTCATCTATAGTAAAACTTGGCAAGCCCATCTCTCTCATGTGGATCAAGTTCTCCATCCATTGTCTAAGCACAAAAATTTTCTCAAATGGTCTAAATGTGCTTTTGGAGCCTCTAAAGTTGAGTACCTAGGTCATATTTTCAACAAGGATGGTATATGGGTGGAACTTAGAAGAAAATTGAAGCTATGAATAATTGGTCTCACCATAAAACTCTTAAAAACTTGCATGGTTTCGTAGGTTTGGGGAAACACTTCCAAATTAAAATTGATGATCATAGCCTCAAGTATTTTCTAAAACAAAGAATTGCATTCATAGAGAAACAAAATTGGGTGACCAATCTATTTGGATATGATTATGAGATCATCTACCATAAGGGAAAAGAAAATGTGATTTTTTATCCTCCTTCAAGGAAATATGACAAAGGGTCCCTCTTTTAATCCATCTCATTCAGTGTTGAAAATTAGCTTAAAGTCATTCATTGGGAATGGTTACAATACCCCAAACTTTCTAGCTTGATCCAAATATTGCAGCAAGATTCTCAATCCTCTCGAGATTACTCTTGGCACAATGACGAGATTCACTTTAAAGGTCTCTTGTATTGAAGAAAACAATCAAACCTTAAATCAATGGTGCTCTTTGAATTCCATGCTTCACCTACAGCATGGCATTCATGCTTTACCAAAACCCATGAACAAGTCAAACATTCCTTTTTTGGGGAAGGTATGAAATAGTACATCTGCACCTTTGTGGTTGAATGTGATACCTGTCAACACAACAAGGGTAAAACCATCAAAGCTCCAAGCACACTCCAATCACTCCCAATTCCACCTACTATTTGGATGGATATTTCTATGGATTTCATAGTCGACTTACCTAAATCGAGCAATAAATCAGTCATCATGGTGGTAGTAGATCATATTTCCAAATATGTTCATTTATGTACTCTTTGAGTACACCCCATCAACGCATCCACATTGGCTCAAATTTTTATGGATAAATTATTCAAACTCCATGGCATGCCTCACTCTATTGTCTCCGATCATTATCCAATTTTCACTAGCAATTTTGTGCAAGAATTGTTCATGCTCTAGGGAACCCAATTACATATCAACACCACCCATCATCCCTAGACCGATGGAAAAACTAAAGTTTTCAACTAGTGTTTGGAAGCATATTTGTGTTCTAGATTGCGTCTGAAGATAGAACTAGCATAGATAGGAGTAGAAGGCATGAGAAAGTATTGTCTTGAAATTATTGTAATAGAGATATACTATGTTGGAGGTTTCCCCATCTAAGTGGCAAGTAAACTTTCCTTTCTATTGGTAAATGTGACTGCAATTCATGCTAAAACTTAAAGCCTCAACCATGTATGTGCTTTCGATTATAAACCCAATTGCACTATCAATTGAAATGCAATTAGGGTATTGGCTCTTCTTGCCAAAGTTGCTATCAGCTTGGAATACATTGTTGGTCTTCTTAACAAGAGAATACTATAGAAATATAACATTGATTATCAATGTTGTTCTACTTAAGTTAAAATAGATTATCAATGCCTTTCTACTTAAGTTAACATCAATCATCAATTAATTTTGAAGCTATTTATTTCCGTTAAGAAATTCAGTTTAGAATAACATTATCATTAGTTGAAGTTATCAGAGTTTAAGAAATACAAATTTTCAATCATATATACTTTGACATTCAACATGCATTTCCTTACATTGATAGGAGACAATCGCAAAACCATGTTTGTCATATGCATGTATAGGAGACTTTGATGGCAGCTCGTTCCGGTGAACCAGATATACCTCCTTTAGTATCCATGGATAGGAATTTACATATAAAAGACTATTCTTCCCAAATAAAGAAAACTGAGAAAGAAGGTTATACCAGAAAGAAACCCATGTATGAAGATATAAGAAGACCTTGTATGGATTGAAATAAATTGATGAAAAGTATCTTATATAAAACAAAAGTGTGGTGAAAAACTTCTATGAAAGAAATATCATATCAAAATGGTTACTCATAAGTCCGGGATGATGGATTACTAATCCATGACAAACTCTCATGATGACGGAAGAAGTGCTACTTGGATATGTTTCAGTTTCATCTTTGCCACGATCTCATAAGCTAGCATGAAACAAAAGTACTGAATTCAACCATGATATATTGTAATGATCAGAGCTATGTGAATCCTTTAGAGAAAACCAGTGTTCCATGACAGACCGAAGTACATTGAGATCAAGCATTATATTCTCCATGATAAAGTCTAGAAGAGAGAAGTTGTTCTCCAGTACATATCCAATGATGAGAAGATACCAGATATTTTGGTAAATCCTTTGTCCAAGATGAAAAGTTTTCATACTTAAGAAACAAGATGGGGCTCGTGGAGACAACTTCCTTATTGAAAAAGGAAGATATTACTCACAGGTTGGGAGGGAGCACTGATATGTTATTGATTTATGGATAGTCATTTTTCAATTCGAAAAATGGTCCATGATGAGAAGTTTATTTCCAGTTCGGAAAGTGGTTTGAGATTTCTGACGGATAGGCATTTTCCAGTTTGGAAAATGGTCCAAATCGGACAGTCATTTTCGTAATGAAAATGGTTCGATATATTGTTGATGTACTATAGACATTGATTCCCCTTATGGCCAGTGTGGGTAAATGGTCTAGGACATTCATTCTTCTTGGCAGTCACTTTGAGTAGTGACCAAGTAGAATGGTTTGCCTTGTCGAGCATTCATTGTTTTGAAGTTCACAGTTGTGAGCAATTTCGAAGAATGGTCCATTTTGGAGGTTGGTGCAGGACAGTCATTTCCATTAAGAAATGGTCTAGACATTCATTCCCTAGGGAATACTCATTCTCTCCAGGTTGCACTATCATTAGTGCCATAGGAATGGCCCAGTTAGGTGAATGGTTCAAGTTCAGCAATCAGGGACATGAATTCCCTAGGCCAGGCTCATTCTCTCCAAGTTGCACTATGATTAGTGACAGAGGAATGGCCCAGTTAGGTGAGCGGTTCAGGCTCATAAATCAAGGACAATTATTCTTCTATGCTTAATAATAATAGTCCATATAGCCCATAACTGATGTTTTACCTTCTGAGGGAAGATTCTCTTCCAGGCATCACATATATGAGTGGAAGAATGGCCCAGGTGACTCATTTTATATCATGATATTGTTTTATGCAAGTTGATTTCAGATGATATGATTTGTGTAGAGAATGTATGTCTCTAGACAATAGATGTATACTACTGTGGTGGATGTGTTCCACTGGTTCTGACTATGTGTCACTGATTGAGTAGCCATGTGTTACTTGGTGTGGTTGTGTACCACTATATAGTAGTTGTGTACTACTATGGATATACACAATTGTGTTCTATTGAATGACATTGTTCTGATTGCCATGAAGACTATCAGTAGTGTTGGAAATGATTACCAGCTAGATGGATAGTCAGTGTGTTGGTGGACAGACATTCTCCAGGCAGAAAATGGTCCAGGACATTTATTCTTCTAGGACATATGTCTGGATTAGAATAATAGTCCTTATATCCCATGGCGTGGCTTCCAACATCTGTTGGAACATTTATTCTTCTAGGACATATGTCCAGATTAGAAGAATGGTTCTTATATCACTTTGTGAAGTAAGTGACTTATTCAACATCATTCATGATTACTCAGATGGAGTATGGATTCTAGAGATGATGCAGTTGATGCTATTAGATGATACTAATAGTGATGATGGTGCTCATGATATGATCATGAGATATCATGTGCGGCTATGATGATGATATCGGTTGAATGGTCTTTTTGTTCTCAAGATCATTGCCTTTAATACCTCCCTATCTAGGAGGGAGTGTTGATATTTTGGTAGCTGCGAGAGGTATTAACCTCCAAGTATGAACCTTGACAAGACTGTAATATTCCGGGAAGCAAGAGAAACCCTAAAAGCCTTGGACATAACCCTAGAAGACAAGTTGGCTAAAGAGAATAATTAACATTAAGTTTCTAGCCTCCAGAAAGAGAAGTCGGCCCAAACATCTAAGAAAGAGAAGTATAAATACAGGATGATAGAGCTCATTTAGACACACACAACTCACAACTTTTGAAATTTAGTAAGTGCACAAGTTTGGAGAGTAGTTGCAGCTGAAGCTACTACAACTTGTATTTTTGGTTTTAGACTTGGACTTTCTCTTGGTTATGGATTGGACTTTTTCCTTGTGCACTAGCTCTGGAGAGAGGTATGCTACATGATTGGCTATTGGTTCTAGGGTTTTCTTCCAGAATTATTCAATCTGTCAAGGTTAAGGTTCTCGGGGGTGGCTTTGACCTATGTTTGGGTGACAATATTTCTATATTGTCTATGGTGAAATGAGCACACCTCTTTTTCTAACAGAGAAGAATGGCCCAGATGACTCAATTTGTATCATGCTATTGTTATGCAGGTTGATATCAGATGATATGATTGTTGTGGAGACTCTATGTCTCTGGACAGTAGTTGTATGCTATTGTGGTGGATGTGATCCACTAGTTGCGACTACATGTCACTAGTCGAAAGTTGTGTGCTACTAGGTGTGGTTTTGTACCACTAGATAGTAGTTGTGTACTACTATGGATAGAAACAGTTGTGTTTTATTGAATGCCATTGTTTTGATTTCCATGGAGAAAACCACTAGTGTTGGAGATGATTTCCAACTAGATGGATAGTCATTGTGCTGATGGACAAACATTCTCCAGGCGGAGAATGGTCCAAGGAGGACTGATTATTGGTGGATAGACATTCTCCCTATGGAGAATGGTCTAGCTTGACATATTGTTGAGGTACCATGGACAACTATTATTCTAGGACATATGTCTGGATTAGAAGAATGGTCCATCTCTTTGAGTTCATAGTAGTGACCAAAGTGGAGAGATTGGTACAAGACAAACATTTTCCCTGAGTTCACAGTAGTTGTCGGAGGGAAAATGGTCCAGGACAGTCATTCCTCTAGGACATATGTCTGGATTAGAAGAATAGTCCTTGTAGCCCATGGCATGGATTCCAATATCTGTTTGAACAATTATTCTTCTAGAACATATGTCCAGATTAGAAGAATAGTTCTTGCATCACTCTGTGGAGTGAGTGACTTATTGAGCATCATGCTTGATTACTCAGATGGAGTATGGCTTTGAGAGATGATGTAGTTGACACTATCATATGATACTGAGAGTGATGATGTTTCTCATGAGTTTATTTGCTTGATCATGAGATATCATGTGTGGCTATGATGATGTTACCAGTTGAATGGTCTATGTTTTCTCAATACCATTACCTTTAATACCTCCCTAGCCAGGAGGGAGTGTTGATTTTATGGTAGTTGTGAGAGGTATTAACCTCCACATGTAAAATTTAACAAGACTAGAATATTTCGGGAGGCAAGAGAAACCCTAAAACGATGGATAATAACCCTAGGAGACAAGTCGACTCAAGAGATTATTTAATATTGAGTTATTAGCCTCCAGAAAGAGAAGTCGGCCCAGTCAAGTGAGATAGAGTAGTATAAATAGAGGGTGTTAGATCCCATTTGTCACTCTCACTCTCACAACTGCATAAGTACTAGTGGTGCACAAGTTTGGAGAGGGAGTGTAGTTGTAGCTGTTGCAACTGGAATTTTTGGTTTTGGTTGGAATTTCTCTTGGTTATGGTTTGGAATTTCTGTTGGTTATGGTTTGGACTTTCTGCTTGGTTTCTGGTTATTCTTTCTTGGTGCGCTACCCTTGGAGAAAGGTGAGCTAGCCTTGGTTGGCTATTGGTTTGCTACTGGAATTATTCTATCTGTCAAGGTTAAGGTGCTCGGGGGTGGCCTTTGTGCCTATGGTTGGGTGACAATATTGCTATATTGTCTATGGAAAAATGAGCACATCACTTTATTTCATGGCCCAGATGACTTTCTATATTGCTATATTGTTTATGGAAAAACGAGCATATCCCTTTATTGTCTATTACTATAGAGTATATTGTTATGATACCAAAAACCCATAGTATTGATTTTCAAAGACTTCTCGACATCTTCCACTTCTAGAGGAAACATTGGTAACCTGAAATACTGTAGTTATCCCAGTATCAGAAGTTTTCATCTTTTCATCCAACTTTTTGATGTGAAATTTGCAACCATTGCACCACATCGCCTTGTGGTGTTTCAATTAAAATATGCCATACATGTAAAAAATGCATTGTCAATTGATAAACATATTTATACTTGGAAATTATGCAAATTTATAAGAAAAAGAAACATGCCATATACAACAATATAATATTAAAAAATACTAAATAGTATGGGTCAATATGTTTTCATGTGTATCTTTTAAACCATATGCTAAATCAATTTCCCTATTTGTAAGATTGGTATCTCCTTTACGTTCAACTTCTTTGACCAATGTAGCCACACCAAACCATGATAACCTACCATTATTAGATTGTATACATCATTCAATCCATACCTTCATCCAATCAATATTGTTTGCAATGAATAAATGTATTGCATCCCACTCTCGACCAACTGTATTGAAATAAAATAATATTTCACATATAATCAGTTACCATGATATACCTTCATGATAATGGATTATGCAGGAAGACTAAAAATTAAATAAGTATGATATACATAAAAACAAAAATTCAAATGTATTATAAATTTCCACCATCTACTTACATGTCAATTTCCTCATTCCACATTTCCCCAATAGGTTCTCCCCTTCAAATTTGTTGGTGGAGTTGACATCCCAAATGCAATGCACATTAATAATTGCAACTATTTTAGGAAGATATTGAATAATATAAACCATGGTTTGATATACCATATATCCCTCTACCATAAAACCCTCAGGACATTCTCTTTTTCTAACCAAAGCCTTCCATGATTTCATGTGCCTCTCAACCATCCACATTGACCTTGTGTGTATAGGTCCATACTCCACACTTTTCAATATCCTCAACTTGGTGTACGAGGTAGTGTTCTTGTGCATTGAAAAATTTTGGAGGTAGATACTTTTGAATTTCACACATTAGACGAGGAATTTGTAACCGCCAATACTTTATATCTTGTTTATAGATTTCTTTGTATGAAAATCATCTACAAATGATGCAAGCAAATCACATGTTTCAACAAAAAAAGTATATAGTACTACATTACAAGTAAAACACATGCAATGAAATATAAGTTGTACACTGAATTGAAAAAAATACATTTTTCATATAAATCATAACTTACCTCATGTATTTTCCAAGATGATATATAACTTGTTTGACATTGTTATCAAAGTTTTCTAGGAAAGATAGAGGTAAAACATAATATAACATCAAAAATGAATCAGTATTTAGTCCCAAATTAGTAGATTAAAAAAACATGAACAAGATGTTTCACCAATATAGAAATTTATACACAAAAATAATTACCTTAATCAAGTTATGTCAATCATAAGTTTTTACTCCACCTAATTCACCTTTCTTTCTAAGGTTATTCTTTATGTTTGAAGAAAATCCAATGGGAAGTTTAATTTTTTCAATAACCTCTTTTACATCCTTGCTTTGTTTCTCTATCAACAACCATGGAAGGGCGCTTATATTTTGTCCATATGCATCACTATTTGAATGAATCACACTTTTCATTGCATGATTGGCCTCCTTAATGTCATTACAAATCTTGAAAAAAAAATCTTTGTCACTCCTCTGATCTAAGACTCCCCATAATGTTTATGTTACATTATTCTTGATGTGCATTGTATCAAACAAATGAACAATTTATAGGTGCTCATAGTAGGGGATCCTACTAAATTGTACGTGATAAGTTTTCATTCCTCATGGAAGTGCCCCATTATTAATTCCTTTATGACGACCTTCAAGGTGAAGCATATAAATTAAATATATTACAACAATACTTGTCAATTAGTACAATGAAGAAAATGCAATAAAAAAATAAAATATTACAAACATTTCATGTATGATACATAGACGATTTGATCCAATATACCTTGATGATTTCTATTATATTGCAACTTCCATAAACGAGGTGTCATTCGTCGTGGTTTTAATCCATTCTATTCTTTACCATTGAAAATATGTTTCTCAATACTTCGATACCTATGGTTCTCAGAGAGGAAGTGCCTATACTCATCAAACACCTCATTTCCTAAACTTCTTGAATGATGAGATTTCATCTTAGGACCACAAATTGTACATGGAAATTTACCCTTTGTTTGAAGACCTGCAAGAGATGGATTAAATTTTATATGAATTATTTGAAGTATGTTTAATGAATGGATTATATAAAAAAACATGCATGATATGAACTTCATAAAATTAAACGTTGTTAAAGTCCAGTGTAACGTTATAACATACCACATAAATGTGATATCCCTGGGGCATCGTGAATTCTCCATAAAAGTGTTGCATGGAATTTAAATTCCCTTTGCGCACCTATTGGTCTAGAGATATCATACATAGTGATTCCATTCCATAACTCTAGTAACTCATCAATAAGAGGCTCGATATATACATTCATATCTTTGACTTGGTACTTACCTAATTGATTTAACATACAATACATAATTACTAAATATATGAAAAATAAAAAAATATCAAACATAATTATAAGATCACATAATTGAACATATATGAGTAAATAATAAAATATAAGACATAATTATGAAACAAACAAGACAAATGAGATGTTACCCTGTTAAAAAAAATTATTCTAAACAAATATATGGAACAATCATTGCCAACATTATGTGCTCCCTCTTTATTGACATCCATGGAGGAATGTTGTTGTTGATAACAAAACCAGGCCACACCGAGTAAGTAGATATGATCTCTCCAAATGGATTGACATCGTTAGCTACCAATGAAATCCTAAGATTAGGAGGTTCATCTTTAAAATTTGGCCATATTTCCTCTATGTTCTTAAATGCAAATCCATCAACAGGAATTCAAAGAACACCATCTTGAATTGTGTTCTTTGCATAGTAATCCATAAACTGTGCTATGTTTTTGTACCTGAACAATCGCACAAATGTGGAATTATGGTAATATAACAAATAACCTTGCGAGGAACATTTTTTGTTACTTGATCAGTTCAATATCTACTAATTTGACATTTTGGGCATTCTTCTTTTGATGCATGTTCTCCATAATATAGAATATGATCATCAGGGCATGCATGAATAGCTTGATACTACATTCCAATATCTTTCATAATGGCATGTAAATATTGATATGTGTGGAATAAAACATTTGACAGTGGTAAAAAAAATTCACCTAATGATCTAAAACATAAAAAATCAATATCGGTTAATGTAAAGAATATTAATCGTACATATTGTATCCAAATTTTACAATTGATCGACTAACAATAAAAATAGAGGAAAGAAGAAAACATTTATCATCATGTAATAAGTGTGACAAAATATATTACATGCCTTAGCAGTTGTGTCACACAAGTGTTTTACAAACCATTCATAACCGTTAAGTTCACCAACAACAATATTGCAAAGATAAAACTTGTTTTGGAGCCTTCATAAAGAGGTTGACTTGTCTTCTCAAGTACAGGTATATCAAAAACACAATAAAAAAATTTGTCATCATAATCCATTCCAACATTATTAAATGTCTCCCAGATCAATATATTTGTCCCATCTTCTTCAACTATTTTATTAGAATTGACATATTCTTCCATAGGATAATTAACTTGATCTTCAATATTTGCTTTGTGTACCTGAACATGTGCTTGTAAAAACACATCTTCCTCCATAGGAAGTGCCATAGGGCATCATTCCTTTATAATTACAAACAATCAAGTAATATTAGTGTATATAAAAAATATTAAAATCATACAAAAATTTACAAATATAATATAGGAAAAAAAAGAAAACAAAGACAAAGACTCTCAACTAGTGTGGCATCTCCACTTTCCATTAGTTATTTCTTTTTAAAAAACCCTGACCAGGCCTAACTCCTTAATCCCTAACCCTAAACCTCTAACCCATACTCCCTAAAACCCCATTAATCTCTAAATCCCCTAGCAGGACCTAAACCCCCTAAATATACCTTAACCCCTAACCCCTTAACCATTAAGCCCTAATATTTCCTTATTAACCCTTAAACCATTAAAATATCAACCCCTAACCCCTTACACCCTATACCCCAAAACCTTAAACCCCTTAACCAACACTTATCCACACCATGGTTTCTCATTCCATAGAAAGAACATGGATAATAATATCAATATTGAAATGCCTTATGGCCTCTCTTCTTGCAACAAAAATAAACAACAAAATACTTCTTCCTTGCATACATTTTCTTGTTTCCCTTGTACATTTTGGCTCTATTTTTTGGTCTTCCAATCATTGGAACATAATAATATTCTTGAGACACCTTCAATTTTCCTTCTTAGATCCTACACAATGGTTTTAAGGATGGTGGTCTAACACATTCTTGACCTTCATCATATTTTTGGGTCAATTCTTTCTCCAAAAATCCCCTACTTGGTTCTTGGGCCTTCACAAACATAATATTATTATTGGTATTGGCACCTCTTTGAGCCATTCTTTGTTGTATAGGTGGCTTTCATGCTTTCACATTGGTCTACATCTTTCTTTGGGTTGTGTTAGAGTATTCACCCTCTTCCACTACTCCACCAAGATAATAAAGCCCAACATGAAATGGTATTGTATCTATCTCTATGGTATTATTCATGCCTTGGCCATTCTTGTAAAGACCTTGGTATTATTCATGCCTTGAACATATAATACTACATAGTATAATGGCCACAAAACAATGATCAATTGTGAAACTATATTTTTGTATATTTTATTGATTTAAGCATGAAAATAAAACACATCAATTAGATTCTTTAACTACAATGATACTAAATAGAAATACAAATATATAAAAGACACACACATTAATGGAAATGATTTTTTACCCTAGAAAATCAATAAGGGAAAACCAATAATTAATGAAGGATTGTGCTTTTTGTCTTCTTATATTATGGATATTACAATATAGGTTACACAGTTTTGCAAGATTACAACAATGCTATGAGACTCTTCAGTATTCTATAGTCCTATACAATACACAAATTGGTATTTCATTTATATTTCATTTAATTTATGGAACTCAACATTAATATTGCATTAAGGGGTTCATCTACTATTCACCTCATCACAAAAAGAGATTGCAAGCTAGGATATTGGTTGCATCCTTGACTATGAGACATAGACATTGGTCCAACATTGTACTTGGAGGCAACAATAGTGGATGTGATTATAGTGGGTGTAGTGGCAAGTGAAGGTGAAACAACACCACCATGTGCAAGTGGCATTATATAGGTCAGGTACTCTAGCCAATGGCTACAATTACCAAGTTTTTTTTTTTTTTTTGTTAATGTGGTCGAACCTGTTGGCATCAGGATTAACCTGTGGCTTGAGAAACTGTGACTCAGGGGCATCTAAGCCGTCAAAATCACCCAGGGATCCTACCCGGCCTGAGCCACACCAACCCTTAACATGGTTGGATTTTTTGTCCCCGCATGTTTCGAACCGGTGACTTTTCAACACAGAGTGGCTTAACAACACACTCTGTCACCGATTGTCCTACACCTCGGGGAATATAATTATCAAGTGTTGAACCAGTTTATAGATACATGATTTAATGATCCAATAAGAAATATAACATACACATGTGCACCCTGTAAATTTTGGCAACAACTATGGATGTGACTAAAGTAGATACATTGTTGGATGTGTCTGCCATAGGGTGAGTAGCCCATAGAATTAGGGGAAGTGATAACCCACACGCACACACACCATAAGGGGAAAACAATGTGAAATAAATTACTTAACTAATTATAAATTCAATAAAATTAAAACATATTATTATGCATACCTCACTTAAAAATCCACCATGGGAAATATCTCCTAAAAGACCATGGAAATTATAGCCACAAAAAATTCATGGATGTGAACAACAACTACAACCATTGGTATATGATAGTATGTCCTCACTACTAGATGGTGTTATGCCCAACTGGGATTTCATGGTACTACCCCACTAGTATATGATGATAGCATACAGTCAATACCTCGACAAATGTGTCATGGCATACCATCATTTGTGTCAACTGCAGAAATTATTCTTGTATTTGTGGAAGAAACTCCTCTGGAAGTGGGAATTCCAACAAGGTAAATGGATTAGGTATGTTTCATATTGGTTCCTCGCATTGGGTCAATTGTGTGGAATATCCAAACAAGCATCATGGAATTCTAAGTGATGAAAATAATTAACAAGTTTCCCCAAAACACATTCTGCATACATTTTCCTCAAGAAACATAGTGGGATTTGAAGAAAACTGAGGTACTATGAGGCTGCCAAATAAGGTATGTCTTTGACCTTGATATTGGCTCTAAGTTTCAATCTCCAAAACTATCATTTGTCATTTTTAGGATAAAAAACAGTTTAGTAACTTTATGCCCATATTTTGAGGTGTCGTTGCAAGTGTTTTTGAACAAGTGGTTAGCACATGAAATATATCTCAAAACAAGTAACACTCCTCTATATATTTACAACACAAATAAGCTGATCTACACTCTAATCATGCATGAAAATAGGACACGAGTATTTTTGGTCAACACGACCCTAGATAAAACCCCCTCGGGGAAAACCAATTTGGAATGGAAGTATATATAAGTGGTGTTTAAAGCATGATATACAACAAGTAATACAATATGATGGAACATGTATACAAATCAAGCTCCTCTTGAGTCTTTCCAAAGGAACCAAGAAGAAATGTACCCAAGCTTAGTGTGTCTCTCCCCCTTGTTGCCAAACTCACTCAAGTGATGCACCCTTGACCTTTGTTTCTCCGAAGAAGAATCCATTGCACCACAATGTACTCTTGTGTGCTACCTCTCTAATGAGACCAAACAATATGCAATCTCTCAAGTCTAGCTCATGCTTTCTAGGTGTGTTCCCTCCTCCTATAGTGTTCCCTCCTCCAAGACAAAGTGAATACCACAAATAAATAGAGGACCAAGCTCCCATATATCCTCCATGAATTGAAGCACCCAATATGCCCTCTACCATTGCTTCCAACCTCATCATCATGCAACCTCTCAAGCTCTCCAAGTGAGAAAATGAATGAATGAGCCTCACTTCGCCCCTTATTCCCTCCTTGAGAAATCCATAAGGAAACCTAAATGGGGATGGCTAGGATCATCCCAAGCCATCCTTAATAAATGGTTGATATCATCCCAGAATAATCTCAAATCAAAACCCACTTTGGGTTAAGTTCCCTAAGTTCACATTATGTCTATTAATTCACCCACTTTGTGAATTAATTGTCACTTTTGGCTAAAAGTGAATAATTTAACTTTTGACTTAAAACTCCTAAGTCAAAGTGAAATTAAACACAAAGTACAAGCTAAAAAGGTACTAACATCTCCCTCTTGTGGTTAGAGGCTCAAAACCACAAGGGAACCACTTCCCAAGGTACACCAAAACTCAACTCTCCCTCTTATCGAGGAAATTGTTTCTCACCAATCAATCTCATCCCAACTGTGGACTTCCTTTCCTCTTGGAAAGGCCTAGGTGAGTGTGGTTGTACCCTCTCATCAAAGTGGCCTCTGTCTCTAATCTGCTCGACCTGTCCTGACACTGGTTTGCTCAACCTACCCTGACATCGATCTGCTGACCTGTGTGATCTCTAGATGGAAGTCCATCTCCACCTACATAAGATCACCTAGATTTTGTCATATCACCAAATATCTCTCCCTCGGCATCTCACCAAAGGTCTCCAAGTCTTGGAATCTCACCAAGATCCTATCCTTGGTCTCTCACCAAGGTCTCTACTCATGTCATGAAAATGAGTCACATCTCTTGGCATTTCGCCAAGAGTCTCTAAGTCTTGGAATCTCACCAAGATCATCAACCTTGGTCTCTCACAAAGTATTTATAATCCCTAGAATCTCTCCAATGGTCACTACTCTTGGCATCTCACCAAGAGTCTCTCCCTCTTGGCATCTCACCAAGAGTATCTGGATCTTGGTATCTCACTAAGATCCTCAACTTGGCCTCTCACCAAGTGACTTCCACCTGAAGTGGAACCTGAACCTAATTTTCTCGTCTCCATATCCATGTGAGGCTAAATCCTCTGTGGTTCCCTTCTCCTCCTCCTCATCAATATATGATGCTCTGAAGCCCATGCACCAAACCTCTGTCTACTCGACAACTCTAAAACTGAAGTTGTCTCGGGTGGAACAGTCACCCCTGAAGATGGTATCCTCAAATTATGAGTCTGAGCTCCCTCTAAATCAATACTCATAGTCAATGGGACCTCATCAATTATGTCTTCCCAATTACTATTGGGTGGTGTCTTGACTATCATGCAACTAACCATAAATGCACATTCCCTCTCAAATTGTGCATTGAAATCCTCCTCCATGGTTGTCAATGTTATTATCGCACGGTTTGTAGGAAGGGTTTAAGTAGCTTGAGTCAAGGCTTAAACCGGCGTAACAGGAGCTTCCCCACCCACTGTCACCTCGATGGGGGGCTCTTTCTATTTAGGAGGGCTAGTCCAAGGGAGACGTCCCTATGTAATCT
>ML782030.1:735068-752889 GCA_009831015.1 Picea engelmannii
AAGCAAAGCATCTCACTTTTCTTATGTCCTTCTTCTTCCCACTACCACTCTCTTATGGATGGGTCCCTCCCTTCGAACCCTGTCTAGCACCCTCCCCGGTATTCTTCTTTCCCTTTGACCAAAGAGTAAGATCATCATCCCCCTCAGGCATATGTTTTTTCCCTGAATATCCATAGCTACATATCAACTCCTCCTGTACAAAGTCTCTCCCAAGTAGGCATGACCTCCCGGGAAAAAATGCCTCGTACAAATGAAGCCCAAGGTTTTGAAAAGTTGTTCAAATATGTCCTCACCATAAATTCTAGATCTACAATCTCTCCTACTACTGCTAACTCATCTCTTATATGAGTAAATATTCCAAGGTATGAAGTGACTGACTCAAAATCGATCATTTGAATGCTCCTAAGTTTGTCTTGGAGAACCATCTTTTGGTTATGGTTGGAACTCTAGTAAATCTTGCATAAACACTCCCACATCTCAAATGCATATTATTTACCAGTTAAATGTGGAATGAAGTGGTCTCTCACCCCATCACAAATAGTCCTCTTTGTCTTGTTGTTCATCTTCCTGAAATCTACAACCAAACATGGAGCAGTGACAGGAGGAAGAACCATTAGGCCTTGAACTATATCCCATAGTTCAAGGTCCTCAAGGAAAAACATGATCCTGGTATTCCAAGGGGACCAATTGTTAGCACCTACTAGCCTATCCTACATCCTCATCTGATTCATGGACATGACTCTCCATTGAAAACTCACACGTATTCTCGCACCATGCTAAAACTGCAAAATAACTCATCCTCACCACTTGACACACAAGAGGAAGTAAGGATGTCCAAATGTGCCCAACAAATAGTCCTACAAACTTTCCAACAATTATGATAACAAGATGCCACAAACACTTCCAACTAGTTGTCCATAAATCTAATGATAAGCTGCCAAGAAACTGCCCACAAGATGCTATAAAAAATCAGCAAAACTTTTCCACCAAGGCTCTGATACAATGAATAAAACTGAAGTATTGTGAGGCCAACTAAGGTTTGTATTTGACCTTGAGATTGGCTCTAAGTTTCAATCTCCAAAACTATCCTTTGTTGTTTTTAGGACAACAAACAATTTAGTAAATTTCTGCCCATAATTTTTATTGGTTAAGTGTTCTTTGAGGTTCCCTTGCAAGTGTTTTCGAATCGGTGGTTAGAACATGAAATATATCTCAAAACAACTAAAACTCCTCTAGATATTTACAACACAAATAATTTGATCTACACTCTAAGAATGCATGAAAATAGGACACAAGTATTTTTGGTCAACATGACCCTGGATAAAACCCCCCTAGGGAAAACCAGTTTGTTATGGAAGTATATATAAGTGGCATCTAAAGCATGAGATACAACAAGTAATACAATATTATGGAACATGTATAAAAAGAAAGCTCCTCTTGATTATTTCCAAAGGAACCAAGAAGAAATGTGCCCAAGCTTAGTGCACCTCTCCCCTTGTTTCCAAACTCACTCAAGTGATGCGTCGTTGACCTTTTTTTCTCCGAAGAAGAATCCCTTGCACCACAATGTGCTCTTTTGTGCTACCTCTCCAATGAGACCAAAAAATATGCAATCCCTCAAGTCTAGATCATTCCTTCTAGGTGTGCACCCTCCTCCTATAGTGCACCCTCCTCCAAGACAAAGTGATTGCCACAAATAAATAGAGGACCAATCTCCCATAGCTCCTCCATGAATAGAAGTGTCCAAGCTTCCATTTTCTATTGCTTCCAACCTCATCCTCATGCTCCCTCTCAAGCTCTCGAAGTGATTAAATGAATGAATGAGCCTCGCTTGGCCCCTTGCACCCTCCTTAAGCAATCAATAAGGAAACCTAAATGGGGATGGATACGATCATCCCAGGCCATCCCTAATCAATGGTTGATATCATCCCACAATAATCTCAACTCAAAACCCACTTTGGGTTAAGTTCCCTAAGTTCATTTTATGTCTATTAATTCACCCACTTTATGAATTAATTGACACTTTTGGCTAAAAGTGACTAATTTCACTTTTGACTTAAAACTACTAAGTCAAAGTGAAATTAGACACAAAGTAAAAGGTAAAAATGTACCAATATCTCCCTCTTGTGGTTAGAGGCTCAAAACCACAAGGGAACCACTTCCCGAGGTACACCAAAACTCAACAAGATTTCCTTATTGTTAAGAGGTCGCACATTAAAAACCATGTATTGCCTATCCATCAAATTATCAATAAATGGTTGATAAGTGCACCATTTGATGGATATATGAGGTATGATAGTGTTTGAAATTTAACCTATATGAGGGCCTATGAAAAGGGAACATATTTCCTCTATTTTTCTACTCTTTATCTCTTTTCTTCAATATTATCCAAACCATCTATACATTTAGGATAGTATTCTCTCTATAAGAGGTAGTATTGATAATGCCTCATTTTCTTAAGTAATTATATAGATTATTTCATCTAAAATTTGGTAAAGTAAGCGTCCAAGTGGGTATATATATCTCAACATTCTTAGGTTGGCTATCACTCTATTAGGATTTTTGCATTATATTACACTGATGGTGGGGCATTTCCTTGGGGGTTTACATTATGAATTTATAGGTTTGCGATTTTAGCAACCATTTCTAACAAATGCAATGAGATATTTAAAAAACAATGTAAATGAATATAAACCAAAATTTGGAAATAAACATTAATTACAAAGAATAATAAATGGGATTTATACCATCTACCTCACAAAGCTTACTAGCCACCAATAATTTCATAGCTCAATACCAATTTCTTTAGATGATTTGAAATCCATGAGCTTGTAGAAGAGTAATATCCAAAATAGTGGTTTCATTTTGGGCTTAGCAATGAGGGAAAAAGAATGTATGATATGAAGAATCAAGTACACTAGTGGGAAAAAATTCTTTTTATTTTATAGCAAAGGAATTCTTGTTCATTCCTTTTGCATAAAAAAATTTAATGAAATAAAAAACAAACACGCATTTTAGTGAAGAAAAATATTAGGTCTCCTTGTTTGACTGAGGTTCTCATAAATTTTGATTATTGTGAGCAGTTTGTAATGTTGAAACATTGTTGTTCTCATTAATCTCCATGTGGACAATGCATTTCACACTTCACACTTGAAACATTGTTGTTCTCATTATTTTTTTGTTTGATTGTGGAATTATTTGTGTGAGTCGTATTTGAGTCTTGAAACCCTCCCATACCATCAACACATGCATATATTATAACCATGTCAAATTTCAGTGCATACAAGCACAAACTAAATAAAAATTAACGTTGGCCCCATTCATAGGTCACTCTACTCGGGGTCAAATTAAAGAATAATTTCCACTAATTACAACATTGTAATGGTGTCATTATCATGAGTACACATAGGCCAAAGATTTCATTTATAGGTTCTATGTGGTGGTTTTAGACCCTGTGCATGGTTTGGGAGTCCTAAAAGCGTATTTTATGCCTTCATACATTTATAGTTCCTCTTCATACCAAGTACATGACTTGGAGAAGCATACCCCTTACACCTTGTACCCCTAAACCTTAAACCCCTTAAGCATTAAACCCTACCCTAAACTCTAATTAAAATCTACATCTTATGTATACATCTTCTCTTCTTAACTTACTCTTTGTTTGTTCATCATGTTTTCGTAGAATTTATCCATAAAGAAAAAATAATACATTAATGTTCTTCTACATTTAACTTATAAACGTTTACAAAACAATATGAAATATAAAGCCATGTAGAGTGAATAACTTACCAAGGGACGATATTCATGCGCGCCTTCAAGGTGTCTATACTCACTACAATTGTTTTTAGTTGTTTTTATTAAAACTTTCCTTCTATTATAGCCCCTGCATTTTTTACAAGGTAAATAACATTTTCAATCACCCAAAGCCTCGACCAATGCAGATCTCAAGTCTCGTCCTTGTCCTCCTTGAAAAACGTTATGAGACATTTTACCAAACTTTCAATGTTGATCATTATCTTAAAAAATCAACCTCTGTAGTTTAACTCTTTCTAATGAAATTAACAAAATAAAAATAAAAATGTATTCCAACCTAAAAATATCTCTTATAACCTCTGCAAATTGTCGCCAGTATAGGAAAAACATCGAACATCTTTAATATTTTGAACTTTTAAAATTATATATCACTTTTTCGTTGAACTTTTGATGTTTGTTGACTAGAGAGACGTTGCTTAACTGACAAAAATATTGACTTTGTCAATAGTTGGTAAGCATATCATTGACCCTTTACACTGTCGGATATCTGACAGTTAATAACTTGTAACCGTCGTATGTCCGACACTAAATACCATGTCGTCAAATAGTCGACGAACGTCAATATTTTTTGAAAAAAATACAAAAAAATCAAGTAAAATCCGACAATACGGTCGATTTTATCCGTGATGTCGAAGTACGGTGTCAATTTTTTCCTACATATGTAGTAGTGCCCCCTACTGAATTTAATGACTACAGAAGAACATACAATCTCAACTGAGAGTTGTGATTGAAAACAAGTAGTTTCATTGAGTATATATATCAAGACTGTCATATAGAGGAAGTATTACATCCAGTACAATTAGTTTAAGACGACATAAATACTAATAACTAATTGATGAAGTGAGTCAGATAATCCATGCAGTTGACCCCACCAAAAAACTATTAGAATTATTTCCATTGATGTCAAAGGATTATTGATGTCATTAATGTCATATTACAACATTACAATACACATGGCATTTCCAATATTGATTTATATATACTGATGTTATTAATGTCATATTACAATATTACAATACACATGGCATTTCCACATGCACCATTTTTTAAATATACTTGTTGGTGCATGTGGAAAAGTAAAAATTCAAATGTTGGTTTCAATCCCACGGGTTTGGGGTATTTTCCCATGGTATTTGGGGTATTTACACATGGTTTGGGGTATTCTCCCATGGTATTTAGGATCATTTTACATGGTATTTATAATTGATTATTTAACTAAGCGACATTTCCCTTCATGAACGGTTATGAAAAAGTATAAAAAAAAAACGTTGAGAGAAAGTAAGTGTGTGAAAAATTGATTAGCAAAGACTAAATTGTGAAATCAGTTTCAGGTCATCTTGGCATTTTCATGATACTTTTTTTCTAGGAAGTTTCATACCTTGATATTTTGAAAATACATAGGAGATATATTGGTGTACATGTGGTAAAACTCTTAGATTTTGGTTTGCCATAATTTTAGAGATATGCCCTATGGAAGTTAGGGTTCTTGAATTCTCCTAAAATGAGTTTCAAATAGGTCAAGTTGGTACTTTCACTATTACTTATTTTATGAGATGTTTCAAACCTTGTGATTTTGCAGTGACAGAGGAGAGATATTGGTATACATTTGGTAAAAATATCATATGTCATTTCACAACACTTTCATATATATGCATTGTCAAAGTTAGGGTTCTTGAATGATCCTGAAATGAGTTTCAAACATGTGAGCTTAGTACATTCTCTAATACTTCGTTTTTGGGATGTTTCAGACCTTGAAATTTTATAGAGATAGAGGAGATATTTTGGTGTACATATGGTAAAAATTTAAGATGTTTTTTTTCTACAATTTCAAAGATATGCCCTGTGGAATTTAGGGTTTTTGAATTCTCCTTAAATGAGTTTCAAATAGGTGAGATTGGCACTGTTGCTATAACTTACTTTTTTCGATGTTGAAAACCTTTTATATTTTGCAGCAAAAAAGGAGATATATTGGTGTACAAGTGGTAAATATAGCAGGTTTTGTTTCATTATTCTTTCAGAGATATGATCTATGGAATTTAGGGTTCCTGAATGCTCCTGAAATCCATTTTGAACAGGTTAGTTTAGGATGTTTCAAACCTTGATATTTTGAAGAGATAGAGAATAAATATTAGTGTACATGTGAAAATAATATAATATGATGGTTCTCTATACTTTCAGAGATATGCTTTGTGGAATTTAGGGTTCTTGAATGCTCCTAAAATCAATTTCAAATAGGTCATATTGGAACTTTTGGAATAACTCATTTTCTAGGATGTTTCAGACCTTGATATTTTGCAGAGATAGAGGAGACATATAGAGGTACCTAAAGTAAAAATATCATAATAATATTTGAAAATTGTACACGTGAAATGTTATACAAGTTCGTTCTTGGGAAGAGGCCCAAAACAACAAGCTTTGGGAAAGTTTCCATTTGGAAATTCAAATTTTGGTCAAACCTAGTAAAGGAAAAAGTAGTGAGCAGACCTAGTGAAGGGAAAATTAGTGAGTATACCCAATAAGGGAAAAATCAAAGTCCAAAAATAGCAAGCAGACTTAGTGAAGGCTGGTGTAGCTCAGAGATTGGTGTCTCTTCCTAAGTTGGTGCTTAGCAGTGGGGATTGGTGTCTCTTACAAAGTTTGTGCTTAGGTGTCTATGAAGATCTATAAGAGATTGGTGTCTCTTTGTAAGTTGGTTCTTAGTGGTGGGGATTGGTGTATCTTGTTAATTTGGTGCTTAGTGGTGTGTAGTCAACAATTGGTATCAGATAGGGTTCATTTGTAAACATTCTAACTACTAGAAGGTAGATATTGGGAGCACACATGGCTGGTCAGGAAGGTTTCTCTACAAACATAGGTCCATTGTTTCATGGAATAAACTATGCATTATGGAAAATAAGGATGAAAACATATCTAATGGACCTTGGGCTTGATGTTTGGAAATAAGACGTGATTGGTTATACAACCCCAACAACTCCACCAATAGATGGGATCAAGAAGAAGCCTATTGAACATAATGAAAAAGCTATGAATGCCATCTTGTGTGGTCTATCATAATATTAGTTTGTCAAGGTAATGCATTATGGATAAGAAAAATAAATTTGGGGCAAGCTTCAAAATATCTATGAAGGAGATGACAAGGTTAAGAAGGAAAAGCTCCAAATTCATAGAAGATAGTTTGAGAGTCTGAAAATGAAAGACAAAGAAAAAGTTGTGTCATATCTTCTCTGTGTGGATGAAATTGTCAACACCATCATAGGAATTGGTGGAAAGGTTTAAGAATCGATGATTTTACAAAAGTTTTTAAGGTCACTCCCCTTAATATTTGATGCCAAAGTTTATGCCATTGAATAAATGAAGGATCTTGATTCATTCACAATGGATGAATTTCATTGGGTCATCATGACATATGAAGTGAGGATAGAGAAAGAAAATACATCAATGAGAGAAGCAACCTTCAAATATTCAAAGAAGACAAAGAAAAGAGAGAGAAAAATCAAGTGATAGATCCAACAATGAATCATATGCAATGTAAGCCCATTTGGTGAGGAAACTCAAGAAAGGATCCAGAAAATATAAAGGTAAGATTCCCTTCAAATGATTTAACTATGGAAAAGTGGGACATTTTTCTACTAAGTGTCCATATGAAAAGGATGAAATTAGTGATGATGAAGAAGAACATAATGTAAAGAAAGGGAGAAAACATCATCAACACAAAAAGAACCACAAATAGGATAAGCATGAAAAGAACAAGAACTCTTTTAAGCATAAGAAGAATATCCACTCAAAAGTGGTTAGTGACTTCTCTAATGAAAGCAGTGAAAGCAATTTCTATAATGATAGAGTAGATACTCTCTTCATGGAAATCGAAATAAAGAATGATGAAAATAAAGGGATAGAAATGATGGACTCAAAAAAAGAGGAAAATGTTGAAACAAAAAGGGAAGATGATATTCAAGAAGAACTCATGTGTGCCTTAAGAAAAATAAAGAAGTTTACAAAAGAAAATTTGAAACAAAAGGAGCAGCTGCAAAAATATGAAGAAGAGGATCATGATTCAAAATCCAAAATGTTAGAAAGCCTTGAAGAAACAAGAAATACTATCATGAACCTAAAGGTTCAGTTATAAGAAGAAAGAAGGATGGAAGAAGTTGTGAGAATATAGCTAAAGAAAAAGGAAAAAATTTGTGAAGAGATAGAATCTGAAATTCATTCCTTAAGAAAGGAATTGGAGAAAAAAAATATTAAGTTGAATAGAAGCTTGAAGTTTGAAAAGAGTACTAAAATATTATATAATATCATAAATTGTCAAAGTTCTCCATTCATTAAGACTAGTCTTGGATATGATGTTGATGTTTCCTCCATGCCTACACTTGGCCATGTTACAACCAAGGGAGTTTTATTTGTTATGGATGGAGTTCAGACTGGTTTTCCATAATAGAGACCTATTGTTTATTGTACTGAAAAAATTGACAAGGTGTATGTTCCTCGCATAGCAGAATTTGAGCATACATATGACATTGTTGTCAATATTCCAGGTAGTTCTACTCCTATAAGTGAACCTAACCATGAGCCTACTTCCTCTGATTAGGAAATTCAAAAATGGGTGCCCTATCATCATCCTCTCCATAAAAATTGAAGGAATGGAAATCATTATTTCATATCTTTGTAGAAGAGACGTGAAACATAGAATTGTGGACTAGTGTCAACTACCTGGATAGATTTTGGTTGGATTGATGGATGGTAATGGAATAATTTGACCATATGTTTGAGGAATTCATATAATTGTGTATCATATTCTTTATATTCATGAAAAAATCCTCTTACTTAGTGATGATTTCCTTGTAAGTGGTCGACTAAAGATCAACCTGACCTAGCAGTTGACTAGAGTTTCGACTGAGTTCTTAAGGAGAAGCACATATTCATTGGGAGCATCTATTTTCCATTGATGTCAAATGGGGATATTTGTATACAATGGATAATTGTCTCTATTCTTGGGAGAGTTGTAGATAGGGGGAGAATTATTTCTATTCCTAGTGGACTATGTGTTTTGTTGCATGATTTCCATCAATGACAAAGTGTTATGGGGAAGATCCCCCTATACTGGGTCTAGGTATAGGCAGAGCACCAAATTCCCTTAAACTAAATTTCTACCCTAAAGCTACCCCAAAACTATCTAAACTAAATGAAAAGAGAGAGGGAAGAAGGTCGATGGATGCACCTTTAGTCCGTGTGGCTGGTGTAGACCTCTTTCATATTTGATCTTTCTCGATTGCGGGTCTCCTCCCAAAGCTGACCTATAAAATCTTAGGAAAACAATTCTACAACACATGCACTCTCTACTTATCACTTTCAAGGTTTATATATAGAAATAAATGCAGAAATCAATAAAGTCATATAGACATAATATTTTGGGACAAGAATGAACTATTTTATTAAGTTTCAAGACAAAAATGATTACAACCTTTGTCAACAATGACTACACGAACCAATTCTAGGCTCCTCTATCGTGGCTTCAAGTGCATCAATCCCACGCTTGCTTCTCACAACCAAATTATCACTTGGGAAAGGAGAAGGGTTGTATAAGAAGAAAGTGTTGGAGGGGAAGGTTGAGGCCAAAACTCAGAATCAGATGCAAAACTTGGGCTAAGAAGGGGAAGGGAGTTTGGAAAATTCTTCCTATTCTCTTGCTTGTATCTTCAAATGACACCCCAAGACCTCTTTTTATATGAGAAAAAGATGGTTATTTGTTTTGGGGACAGGCTACAAGGGGTAAAATGGTTGGGAAACCCTCGATAGCTTGTAAACTTTGTTGAATTCCTTGCAATTTTTGGAGGTAAATGTGGGATCACTAGTATGTAGCTCATGTATGTATGTGAGATAACTAGTATGAAACATGTGTGTGCACGTGGGCTATCAGTTCAGCATGGTGCATACATTTTCTAAAAAATGGTTTTTTAAGAAGAAGCCTCAACGATATTTTGGAAAATTATGTAAGTGGAAAGGCCAAAGTCTTATATGCACAAGTAAGGAATTTTTGGACTATAATAGATGCCCCCTAATGTGTGAGGTCAGAAGATAAACTAATGGCTGAAATACATTACATTATCTTTACACGGTGGGAAGTCATGGAGTTGAGTGAGCCCGAGATGAGTGTTCATGAGCATGCCACCTGCAAAAATAATAGTAATCTCTCCAAGGCGGGCATACCCATGCTCTGGATAAACTAAGCATGGTTGCCAATGAAGTAAACTGTAGATCCATGTCACATATGACTACCAAAAAAAATGTAAATGTCCATATAAAGTGCAGTTATGAACAGTACACAGTGGATCGACATCTCAAGATCATTTGATGATATACAAGTACATTATAATATGCATCTTCAAGAAGCATCAATGCATGTTGATAGAGATGAGGACTTAATGACTCGAGAAACAAATTCAATATCTTCAAAATATCAGGTAGGATTACAATAGGAGTGTAAGACTCACTACCCTAAGGTCCTCAACATGTCGTCGAGGAAATACTAGAAGATCTCAATCACTAGGCTCAGAACTTCATTTATTTTGAATCCGAGATTGACTGGACTCTCATGATGTTCAACTCATGAAAGTCAAGAGACAAACTACAGAATGGTCGAATCAAGTTGAATAAAACTTCCCTTGGACAAAATCATGACAAAATGATGAGACTCAAGCAGCGTAATATCGACATAATTTTGTGATGAAGGAGGCACCACAAACTCTCCATATGTTTGGAAGAGTAACCAAACGGAGGAGGACATGACTCTATGTAATGATAACAACTTCCTAAGATCATACTAGATCCCAATGATTGGGAAACAAATGGAAGGATGTGTTTTTTCCAAGGGAGACTATCTTTCTTCTGAAAAAAGAGAATGTATATCTCATCCCCTCTTTTCGGAATATTTGATTTTTTGGTCTTTTTCAATTTTTTAACGATCTTGAAAAAGAATAAAAGAATGTTATGTTACAAAGGAGGAACGAGTGTCGCAGGCAAGCAAACTAGTTCCAAGTGCATGGAACATATTGATTCTCAGTGCAAGGATACATGTGCAGGAGAAGGACACTCGGGAAAATTTGTCCTTGGGTCAAGGTGTTGGACCGCAAGGGAAAAAAGTGTTACAAGGCTTGCATTCAAGGAATGCTTTGAAGGTTCAATTAAAAACAACATGAATCCAACATTAAACCAAAGATGCAAGGATGATACATGCAATGAGATTAAATATGACACAACATGACTCCTTCCATGTAAAGTTTTATGAGCCCAAATAAGGTAATCTCAGTGGTTTTTCACGTTTAGAGAGTCTAAAAAAAAACTTAAAGATGACTCCAAAGTGTTCCTTTTTTTTAATTAGTCTAGTCGGTTCAAAAAAGGGTTAAACTTATACCAAGAGGACGTCTCTTCAATACCATTTTAATGAGTATGATTGAAGCAAGATCACTTGGCCATATTTTCAATTTTAAGGAGACTAAAAAGAGCTTAACTATGGACTCACAACATTTTTATGAGTTTAGTCTCCTTAGCCCGAAAAAGTATAAAATATAACTTAGGAGAACTCTCCTAGTGAGACAGGTCTCCCGAGGCATACCTTTTTCCTAGAGAATCTATTGGTTGCAAAAGGGTTAAACTTATGTCAAATAGATATTCCTTCTGGACCAATTAACAAGTGTGAAAAGAACAAGGCCACTCGACAATATTTTCATATTTAGGGAGTCTAAAAAGAGCTTAACTATGGACTCTAAGTGGGTTCCTTTTTCATAAGTAATCTTGAAGGCCCGAAAAAGAGAAAAAAACAAAACCAAGAAGAATGTCCCTTTTTCAAAAATTTAGTCCCTCGAGCCCAAAAAAGGGTTAAACTTATTCCTGAGAATACTCTCCTAACGAACCGAAGCTCCTAGGGCATACATGTATTCATAAATTAACCATCCAGACCGAAAAGGGGGTAAACTATCACTGGACAAATGTGCCTTCGAATTTAAGTTTAGCAAGCATGAAGGGCAACAAGATCTCTCGGCAATATTTTCATTTTTATAGAGTCTGAAAAGGGCTTAAAGAAGACTCCAGGGAGGATTATTTTCTTAAGTAATCTAGACAAGACCGAAAAGAATAAATAATCTCTCATTAGATTTCGCTTTCAAATTTTAAATGAGCTTGAAATACAATAAACTATGCTCATAGGGATTCCCGTGGGTATAGGCCAAAAAAATATGAAGAAGAAAGTTGAGGCTTCAACACAAAGTCATGGAGGGATTAAACATGACTCTCATGCCTATGAATTACTTTGGCATAGGAACCAAATGGAAAACAAGGCTCTAAATAGGATTCCCGTGGAAGGGAGGCTTTACCACATAAAGTACAACACACTTATCAACAAGGAAGGTTAGTATCACAATTCAGTGGGATCAATCCTAAGGCCAAAAGAACCAGGAAACGGATAATGAAAAATGAAAATAGTGAAAAACCTAACCTATATGCCAGTTTTGAGGTCAATACCTATAATAACAGATTGATACAATGAACAAATTTCAAATAAAAAATGTTTCCAAGATCCTGCATATAAGGCCAATAACACTCATCCAGAAGTTAATAAATCCAATATAGATAAAAACTTCAGAAAATAAGAGGTGTTATTGAATACAAAACTTGAAAAGAAAAAAAACCTAGATTGTACAATATGTACAAGGTACCGCACATCCTTATGGCTCATGCGTGGTAGTAGTTCAAGTAGAGCCCGTTGCTAGGCTCTGACCAAAATTCTCTTCAGTAGTGAACCTAAAAATTCTCCCAAAAGGGAAGAAAACATAAACCACGGTGTAATTCTTCCCATGGTATAGAGACCATAGTCATGGCTTCAAAGATATCCTCATCTGAAGGAAATTAAAAATATGAGAAATCATATGAATGAGGAGGGTTGATAGTCCCAAAGGGAGAAGTAAACTAACCATATTCCATATGATGATGGAGGTTCTGGCTAGGATTGGTAGAGTCTATCAGTAAATAATCACAAGCACAAAGGCTTGAGGATATACAAAAAGTGATATCAAACTTAAAAGGAAATGCAAGATCACTTAGACCAAGAGGGGGGAGCAAGGGCTCCCATTCCCCCATTGGATAAACTAATGGATCAATTTCTAAGACCAAATCTCAAGAAGGAAAACATGAGTGAAAAAGTTCCTTCTCAGGAGAAATTGAACACTTAGGATAAGACACCACATAATTTACCTGTGGCAAGGTAGAGTCTACACGAAAACTAGGAACATATAAAGGGGAAGCCTGAACTAACGTCAAATTAGGATGGCAATTATCATATTCCAGTTGGTTGATAGTGACCATGCTTCCATTATGAGGGAAATGCATCACCCGGAAGAGTGTAGACACCAAAACATTCATAGAATATACATAATCACGCCCAAGAAGCATATTGAAATATAACGGGCCTTGCACCACTATAACATAGAAAAGGACAGTATTCCCACCTAACGAGATAGGAAACTGAGGAAGAATCTCCAAATATTCACTAGAATGTCTGTCAAAATCCAACAACTCATGTGATGTACACACAAGCTGGGGAGAACCCACATCTTGCCAAGTTGAGGAGGATAAAATACTTCATGAGGCTCCTTCATCCAAAATACATCAGTAAATGTTTTTTCAATTAAATTCAACCCTTATTTGAAAGGATGTGGAAGAAGGAGGACGAGTCTCAACAAGGTCATTCCAATCAAAGGAAATTATCCTAGGACTTGGAGGGGCTATGCTCGAAATGAGAAGAATGCCCCCTTGTTCTAAAAGTACTAAATTGGAAATGTTAAAAACATAGTCAGTAGACACATCACTCCCGAAGAGAAGAGTGGGATTATCTGAATATTTTATCAGCATGGCCACTTTGGTAGAATCGACACTCTCCAAGAGAAGAGTGGGATCGATCGAAGGCTACATTGGCACGACCACTTCCTCAACCACTGGTTGAATAGGTTACGAGACAACATGGTCTAAAGGCACATCAGCCCCCAAAAGAGGAGTGTAATAAGCTGAATATTGCATCGGCATGACCACTTTATCAATCAATGGATGAATGGGTTGTGAGGAAACCTCAGAAGACTCATAATCATAAGAGATTGCAGATAGGGACCACAATCTTTGTGCCTCTGAAAGGATAGGGAATAAATGAGTAAGGTGATCTCCCTTGCAAAGATTACAAGGGAACTTAGGCGTATGTCCTATGCATCTATATTTTTCAACAGAATAAATTCCCCCAGCATGACTAGAAGTGGTTGGTTTCATGTCACTCGTATGACTCACATTGATGAGACTCGTTCCCCAAGCATGACTTGTAGTGGTTGTTTTCACATATCCAGCATGACTTGCAGAGGTTGGTGATAGGTTGATAACATGACTCATAGAGGCTACAGACCTATGGAAAGTATGACTAGCAGTGACTGGACATTTTACCCCAACATGACTTGCAAAGGTTGGTGATTTCCTTTTCCTATTCTTCCTCTTTCTATTTTGTTTATACTTCTCGTTACTAGTAGTTGTACTTTCATCAGAGAAAAAAGAAGGAGGAGGAGAAAACTTTGTTGATGAAGGGACATCAACATGATGCCCATGACATAAGGTGCTTAACTGAGAAGCATCAAGATAATTAGGGACATTTGGAATGGTACCCAACCAAACTGGCAGTCCCACATTCAACCGAGGAATGTACAACGTGGCCATCAAAGGGACACCAACATTTCCAAAGAAATGAAAATAACAAGAATCCATTTGCAAAGGGGTTCCTTGGTTGGTATTGTCAGTAACTTTTTCCATGAAGATATTATGCACAGGTTATTTCCTTGCGGGATCATTCAAGTCCGTAAAAGTCTCACACATTGACTCTAGAAAACTAGTGGTATAAAAAAAAACACCTATAAAGAGGAGGCTCCGCATTTCTAAGAGGAAGATCGAAAATTCCTCACAACCGGCGGAGTGGGTGGTCTACCACCTTAGGTAAGAGATCCAAAGAAATTACTGACTAACTCACTATGGAAAACTATGGAGCACAGAGCAAACCACTAAGAAGAAAAGCCTAAAAATATACAAACCAAACAAACTACCCTTATGAATTCTTCCAACCTAGGGAGATGAAGTCCTGATCATCCAAATCATTCACAAAGGAAAATGATTGGCCAAGAGAAGCATTTACCCAGACCTCCAACCGACGATCCATTCGGGTGTCACCCAAAGAATACAGAGTCTGCCTCAGGTACCGCGATACACCCCTCGCAGTCACCTATGTGTCAACCTATATAATGGAAACTATCCCACTAACTTGTAATCAACAACCATGGGGGTACAGTCAACATCCAGGCCATTGTATGGACAAGGTAACTAAGCCTGAAGATCCTCCTGAGGCCTGAAACACAATAGGGCCAGAATCATTGTTAGAGTACCTTAGATAGATCCAAGTGTCTCTTAGGTCTGACACAAGTTGGGCCAGTAACGCTATAGGATTCACCCCCAATACACACTCTCCCAAATGATTTTTTGGGATCAGGAGTGGATATATCCATCACTGTCCTCCATGCGGCCTCGTGTTTGACTCCTGTGTTAGAGGAGCTTCCTGGATTGAGTAATTACAAGGTGGATTTTTTACACCCTAGCACATACACCTAAGTTAAGTTTTGGTTGGCCTTGGAGAGTTTACCTCTCCACACATAATCCAAGGCCTTAGCCTAAGATATTGGTGAACCCTAGAAAAAGTGTTACTAATATATTTTAGATTAGCACGTTCATTTTAGGGGATTTTCTTACTCAAGGAAATGAAGTGCAACTTATGTTGTTTGAGACTCTTGCAAAAATGAAACTTATAAGAACACTGGAAAATAAAAGTTTACACTAATCCTTCAAATGAAAAGAGTTTCAAGGAAGAAAAATCATGAAAAATCCTTCAAATTTAAGAATGAAATCTTTTCTCCTTTCCAAGCAAAATGCACAATGCAACTTTCAAGTGAAACGAAAGAGAAAATGAAAGGTTTTTCTTTCTTACTTTTCTTTTGAAATGATTTCAAGATGAGAAGAAAACACAACCCTATGTTAGTTATTTTTCTTTTTCAAATAACAATGCAAAGCATTGCAAAGAAAGAAAGAGACCTAACTAGCATAACAACAATGCAAAGAAAGAAAGAGACCTAACTAGAGACCTGGAGCTGTGGAGCTACAGTTCATATCTACAGAGGAGCAAGTTACAGACATACTCACCAAGGCATTGGGCAAAGGCAAGTTTGTATTTTTCAGGGACAAGCTTGGAGTGGTGAGTAACACTTTCCTTGGTAAGAGGGAGTGTTAAATTTTAATTAAAAAGTACCTCGGTAAGTGTTTCTCATCCCTAGGTGCCTAAGGGGTGAGAAAGTGCCTAATGTGGGCCCTAGTCATTTAATTTGTGAGATGCAAATTAAAAGGTGACTTTATGACTTTAGTGAGGGTGAGTGAAGAGACACTCAATCTTAACCACTCATATAATCTAATCTCAGCCATTGGATTAATAAAATCCTCACCTACCTGATGAGGTCGATTAGGTTTGGAGGGCACACCCATTGTTTGGTATTTGATTCATTTTGAGAGAGAGAGAAAGAGAATTTTCGAGAAGCAAGAAAGAGGCCATTTATGAGAGCTAGGGCACACATTCCAAGGTAGAATACTAGCACCAAAATCAAGGAAATGAGTTCATCATATACAGGAGGTCATACAACATAGATTCCAAGGTCCATACAGTCTTTTGTATGCACAGAAATTGAAAAACAAAACAACATTTATTTATGTCCGTACAGTACGAATTTATAAGTCTCTACAGTCATATTTTGGCATAGATTTCGAGGAGGGACAGACAGTCATACTCAGTCCATACCATACAAATTTCGTACAGGTCCATACAGTCCTTTCTTGGCACAAAAATTGAGACAAGTTGTTGTGTGGTGTTTCTAGAAATTTTGGCACGGTTTTCAAGGCAGCTATACAGCCATTAATGCACCTATAAATTTTTTGAAACTATTGGTATGAATTTCTAGGTAGTCATACAGCCCTTTGGAGGAACAGAGATCGAGGAGCAGACCTATAATTTATTACATAAAATTATGGGAAGATTTTTAAGGAGTTTGGCTCATTTTCCTGTGTGAAGACTTGGCACGGTTATCGAGATAAGTTTTTCATTAAATTTCTGAAGATGAACATGTTGTAATAGAATTTCTATGAATCTCCTAAATAATAAAAATCTCCCTCTCTCACTGGTTTTCCCCTTTTGGGTTTTTCCAGGGTCGATGTTAGACCGAAAATCTTTGTGTCTATAATTTTATGAGTTTTATATGTTGTTGATATTTTATTTCTGCATTATAAATGATGTTCAGAATCCTCATGTTTCAGTTCTGAAATTATTTTTCTGCTGAGTTTTATGTGCTGTTAGAGTTTGGGCATTAAATATTGGTTGAAAAATCAGTGAGGCTGAAACTGGGTTGGGGTCTGAAAATTTACATGGTGTCAGAGCTGAGTTGAAAAGAAGCAGAAATTTCAGCAGTCAGAAAGTTGGGACAACAGTGACTTCACAAGGCAGAATTTTGAATTTGTCATTTTCAACAGAAAAGGGTCAATGGCTACAGGTTTGAGAGTTGAGGATATACTTTATGGGGCAGCAAATTTTGGTTCTTGGAAGGAGAGGATGATCTTTCTTTTGCAAGAAAACGAGTTGTGGGACATTGTGGAAAATACCGCAACTCATCATGTTGTGGTACCTACTGATGCTACTCTTCTTGCAACTTACACTAAGAAGAGTATCAAGGATAAGAGGATTATTCTTGATGCCATCAAGGACCATTTGATTCCTCACTTGACGGGGAAAACAAATGCCGATGAGATGTGGGAGTCTTTGACTAAATTGTACCAGAGTACAAATGAGAACCGGAAAATGGTTTTGAGGGAAAAACTAAAGAGCATAAAAATGACCAAGGCT
>ML782030.1:767653-779935 GCA_009831015.1 Picea engelmannii
TGGCTATCTTTGAAACAAAAGACTTCCCTGGGTTGATAATTTATGTTTCACTTGGTTGTTTAAAATTAATTAAGCAATTATAGTGACCAACAAAGCCTGAGGTGGGGCACCTTCATATTTTTGGGTGCATCACATATTCATATGTCCCTTCTAAGAAGAGGACAAAGTTGGATCCCACGACAGAGAGAGGGATCTTTGTTGGGTACAGTGTGACTCCAAAGGCTTTCCGTCTTTACCTTCCTTCCTTGAGGAAGAATGTCTTGAGGAGGGATGTCAGATTTCAGGAGGAAGGAGACTTTAGGAAGTCTGGAGGGACAGAGAAGGGTGAGCAGTATTCACCTCATATTCAGGTGAGTAAGCAGCAGACTACAGTGACACAGAGTTCGGGGCCACCAGTTTCGGGGACAACAGGTGATAGGGCCACAACATCCAGGTTCGTAGGTTACTAGTCCACAGGTTTTAGGATCGAGTACTCCAGAGTCTACTTCAGGATCACTATCTTCAGGAGATGGGGTTGAGCAGGGAGAGTCCCCTCCACGGGACACTACAAATACTTTGAGGGAGGCACAGGGTTCAGTGGGGAATCTCAAATAGGCAGTGAGGGATAGTAAACCTCCCGAGAAGTTTTGCAGCTACATCTTGATGGTGAGAAGTATTTAGGAGTCTAAGCCTTCCACTTTTGAGGAGGCTACTGGTAGACAGGTTTGGAGAGATTCCATAATGGAAGAGTACAATTCCATCATGAAGAATGATGTCTGGGAGGTTGTTCCTAGACCTAAGGGGAAGTCAGTGGTGACTTCCAGGTGGCTCTATAAACTAAAGCATGTTGCAGATGGAAGCATTGAGACATACAAATATCGCTTTGTGGCTCGGGGGTTTTCACAGGTTGAGGGAGTCGACTATGATGATACTTTTGCATTGGTTACTAGATATACTTCGATCAGGGCAGTGATCTCCATTGCAACAGAGATGGATTGGAAGATCCACTAGATGTATGTGAAGACCACATTTTTGAATGGTCTTATACATGAGGAGGTATATATTGAGTAGCCATTGGGCTTTGAGGTGCATGAGAGAGAGTCTCATGTGTGTAGACTGAATAAGGCATTGTATGGACTGAAACAAGCTCCCAGAGCTTGGTATTCGAGAATAGATGCCTATTTGCAGCAGTTGGGTTTTGAGAAGAGTGAGGCAGATCCCAACCTACACTACATTGTGGTTGGAGAGGATCCTCTCATTCTTCTTCTATATGTGGATGATATATTCATTACAGGGGTAGAGAGACTCATTAGCAGTTGCAAGGAAAGCCTTGCTTCAGAGTTCGAGAGGACTGATATCGGACTAATGCATTACTTTTTGGCATTGGAAGTTTTGCAGGAGCCTGGACACATCTTCCTGGGTCAGAGGAAGTATATGTGTGACATTTTGAGTAGATTTCAGATGGAGTATTATAGGCCCATGACCACTCCCATGATTACCAACTGGAAGAAGCTTCATGATTTTGAGTCACAGTTGGTGGATTCCACTTTGTATCGTCAGTTGATTGGGTCATTGATTTATTTGGTCAATACCAGGCCAGATATTTTTTTTGCTATTAACACTCTCAGTCAATTCATGGTGGAGCCTAGGAGAGTGCAATGGGTGGCAACAAAACATGTGCTCAGGAATATTTTTGGTATAGTAGATTATGGTTTGGACTATCATAGAGGAGATGGAGTTCATTTGGTTAGCTATATAGATTCAGATTGGGCAGGATGTTTCAGTGACAGGAAGAGTACTTCAGGGTGTTGTTTCGGATTGGGCTCAACAGTTGTGTTATGGTTCAGTCAGAACCAAAAGTCAATGGCTTTGATTTCTACAGAGGCTGAGTATATGGTAGCTAATCAAGCCAGTGTGAGGCCCTTTGGCTTCACAATTTGTTGGTGGGATTGTTCGGTGTGCAGTTGAGGCCTACCGTGATTTACTGTGATAATCAAAGTTGCATTAAACTCTTGGAGAATCCAGTTTTTCATGACCAGTCTAAGCATATCAAGATTCACTATCACTTCATCCGTGACTATGTTCAGAGAGGATCTATGGAGCTATAGTACATATCTATAGAGCAGCAGGTTGCAGACATACTCACCAAGGCATTGGGCAGAGGCAAGTTTGTATATTTCAGGGACAATCTTGGAGTGGTGAGTAACACTTTCCTCAGTAAGAGGGAGTGTTAAAGTTTAATTAAAAAGTAACTAGGTAAGTGTTTCTCATCCCTAGGCGCCTAAGGGGTGAGAAAGTACCTAATGTGGGCCCTACTCATTTAATTTGTGAGATGAAATTAAAAGGTGACTTTATGACTTTAGTGAGGGTGAGTGAAGAGACACTCAATATCAACCACTCATCTAATCTAATCTCAACCATTGGATTAAGAAAATCCTCACCTACCTCATGAGGTCGATTAGGGTTGGAGGGCGCACCCATTGTTGGGTAGTTGATTCATTTTGAGAGAGATAGAAAGAGCATTTTCGAGCAGCAAGAAAAAGGCCATTTCTGAGAGCTATGGCACGCATTCCAAGGTAGAATACTAGCAGAGAAATCGAGGCAAGGAGTTCAGCATATACAGGAGGTTGTACAACACAGATTCCAAGGTCCGTACAGTCTTTTGTATGCATAGAAATCGAGAAACAAAAAAACATTTATTTATGTCTGTATGGTATGGATTTATCAGTCTGTACAACCGTATTTTGGCACAGATTTTGATGAGGGACAGATAACCGTAATCAGGTCGTACCGTACGGATTTTGTACAGGTTCGTACAACCCTTTCTTGGCACAGAAATCGAGGCAATTTGTTGTGTGGTGTTTCTAGAAAGTTTGGCACGGTTTTCAAGGAGGTCATACAGCCATTAATGCACCCAGAAAATTGTTCAATTTGTTGGCACAAATTTTTAAGCAGTCATACATCCATTTGGAGACACAGAGATCGAGGAGCAGGCCTGTAATTTATTGTAGAAAATTATGGGAAGAGTTTTGAGGATTTTGGCTCATTTTCCTGTGTGAAGACTTGGCACGGTTATCGAGATAATTTTGTCATTAAATTTATGAAGATGAACATGCTATAATAGAATTTCTCTGAAGCTCCTAAATAATAAAATCTCCCTCTCACTGGTTTTCCCCTTGTGGGTTTTTCCAGGGTCGATGTTAGACCGAAAATCTCTGTGTCTATAATTTTCTGAGTTTTATATGTTGCTGATATTTTATTTCTACGTTATAAATGATGTTCAGAACCCTCGTGTTTCAGTTCTGAAATTATTTTTCTGCTGAGTTTTATTTTTTGTTGGAGTTTGGGCATTAAATATTAGCTGAAAAATCAGCGAGACTAAAACTAGGTTGGGGTCTGAAAATCTTACATAATGCAGACTGCATATGTACGCGTGTTGTATAGAGAACATGGTGCATACACCTCTATAAATTTTCAAAACATAAAAAAGTTTAGATAGACAACTTGGGAAAGGGAAGCTGGAAGGTGACCAGAGACCCAACCTGACTCAGAACACTCAGAAAAATCAGAAAGAAACTGAAAATAAAATCTAACCAAGATCTCCTACTAAGACCCTAGAGAGACTCCCCATTGGAGTCGCCAATTCTTCTATGGGGAAAATCCCCCTATACTGGGTCTAGGTATAGGCAGAGTGTTGACTTCCATTAAAATAATGTTCTACCCTTAATCTACCCAAAAAATATCTAAACTGGATGACAAGAAAGAGGGAACAAGGTCAATGGGTACACCTTTAGTCCTTGCAGTTGTTGTAGACCTCTTTTGTCTTTCCAACTTTATAGATCGTGGGTCTCCTCCCAAAGATGACCTGAAAAATATTAGGAAAACAATGCTACAACACATGCACTCTCTACTTATCACTTTAAAGGTTTAGATATAGACATAAATGCATAAATCAATAAAAGTGTATAGACATAATATTTTGGGACAAGAATGAACTTTTTTATTAAGTTTCAAGACCAAAATGATTACAACCTTTGTCGGAAATCACTCCACGAACTAGGTCTGGGATCCTTTGTCGTGGCTCCAAGTGCATAAATCCCATGCTTTCTTCTCACAACTAACTTATCACTTGGGAAAGGAGAAAGGGCTGGAGGGGAAGGTTGAGGCCAAAACTTAGAATAGGATGCAAAACTTGGGATAAGAAAGGGAAGGGATTTTGGCAGAGTTTTCTTATTCTCTTGCTTGTCTCTTCAAATGACACCCCAAGACCTCTTTTTATATGATAAAAAGGTGGTTATTCATTTTGGGGATGGGATACAAGGGGTAAAATGGTTGCAAAACCCTCGATAGCCCATAAACTTCTCTAAATTCCTTGCAATTTTGGAGGTAAACGTGGGCTAACTAGTATGCATCTCACATATGTATGTGGGATAACTAGTATGCAGCATGCGTGTGTACACAGGCTACCAGTTTAGTAGGGTGCGTACATTTTCAAAAAAATGTTTTTTTAAGAAGAAGCCTCAACAGTATTTTGGAAAATTATGTAAGTGGAAAGGCCAATGTCTCGCATGCACAAGTAAGGCATTTTTGGACTATACCACAAAGGGTAATATTGTTTGAATTATTGTCATTGATGTGAAAGGATTAATGATTTCATTAATGTCACATTACAGAACTAAAATACACACGGTATTTCCAAGATTGATTTATATATATCGGTCTACAAGTATATTAAAAAGGGGGTGCATGTGAAAAAGTAAAAAGTGAAATGATGGTTTCAAACCCATTGGTTTGGGGTATTTTTCCATTGTATTTGGGGTGTTTTCTCATGGTATTGGGAAAAAATTATTTAATTAAGGGACATGTCCCTTCATGAAGGGTTATGAAAAAGTATAAAAAGAGAAAGCATTGACATAAAGTAAGTCTGTGTGAAAAATGCATTAGAAAATAGTGAATTGTGAAATCGGTTTCATGGCATCTTGGCATATTCACGATAATGTTTTTTATAGGACATTTCAGACCTAGATATTTTTTTGAGGAGGATAGATCTTGTTTTATATGTGGAAAAAATATTATATGTTTATTTTCTACACTTTCAAAGATATTCCTTGTAGAAGTTATGGTTCATGAATGTTCTTGAAATGCTTTTTAAGCAGGTCATCTTGGCACTTTCTCTATAACTTATTTTATGGTATGTTTCAGACCTTGTGATATTTTAGATATATAGGAGATATCTTGGTGAACATGTAGTAAAAATATTAGATACTTTTTTCTATAATTTCATAGATATTCCATGTGTAGGTTAGGGTTCTTGAGTACTCCTGAAATGAGTTTCAAACTGGTGAGCTTGGCACTTTCTCTATAACTTCTTTTATGGGATGCTTCTGATCCGGATTTTATGAGCAGAAAAAAATGAATATAGATTATTAACAGGTGCTTAACACAAAATAATAGAGATATAGTAAAACTGATTTTCTATTCAATAAGGAAATAAGATGAAACTATAAAATGCAGTGGAAACAAGCTTGTTGGAATGGTGGTAGCTTATCTCTGAGAAGAGATGTGATGGATGCACTCATTCGCAAGAAGATGATTACAATGAGGCTCTGAAGGCCTTTTTACAATAAAAAATAATTCCAAAAACCCTATGCATCCAAAAACCTAACCCTAGGAGATGAAGCGCCAAAAGTCATGTGGGCCCCGTTTGGGTAAGTTAGTACATCAACTTCCTAGGGTCGTAACTTTTGCATACGATCTGTGTTTTAGGCATATGATATTCCATTGGAAAGGTATTGTAGAGGAGATTCATTTTAGGGGAAATATTAAATGAAATTCCATATTGCAAACCCTTTTTCCCAAAAAACATCGTTTAGGGACTCAAAATGGTTCAAGAAGTGAAAACTGCTAAAAATAGTAAATTACCAAAATTACCAGAAAATAGTTTTGAGTCAGTTGGAAAAGGTGGGTGGCCACCACAATCCACCTAGATCAATACTCCCTCCTTAGGAATTATTTTTCTCCATTGCGTTGATGTCCCCCATCAGATGAGGAAATTTATGTTGAATTTGGCCCTGGGTGAGCCACTTGCCTTAGTGCAGGAGCTACCCTACCTTGACGACTTGATAAAGCTAGATCCTCTGTTGTCGAGTTCCCTTGATATGTGTGTCCACAATTTGATCATTGGATGCATGTTGTATGTAGTCAGGGTTGAGCTCTGTTGGTTTCAATTGTTCTACTACTTCTGAGGTGTCCAATAATGGTGGGAAATAAGGGCGAAGGAGATCCACGTTGAACATTAGGTGCAGGCCAAGGAAAGGAGGAATGTTGAGCTCAAAATAATTATCCCCCACAACCTTCGTGATGGTGTACGACCCATAACGGAGTGGGAGAAGCTTCCTATGGGGTCCTATAAGGCATTATTTACGCAAGTGCAACCAAACTTTTTCACCCACTTGAAACTTATGTGGCACCCGATGTTGATCATGGCGTTGTTTGTACTTGTCAATGGACTTCTGTAGGATATCTGAACCTATTGGTAGATGTGCTGGATCCGCTCAATGAACCGGGTGTCTTTGTCAGCTTCAGTCGGAGCGGGAGATGAGTCGATCGAGGTGACCACAAGAGAAAGTGCAACATCTATGGGACCCAATGGTTGGAATCCCAACCCCACTTGAAAGGGGTTATGGTTGGTTGATCTATGCAGGGCTACATTTTAGCTATGTTGGACATAGGGAAGGATCTCATCCCATGTGCGAGGGTGCTTTGAATTACACATGTGAAGGATACACACAATCATTTGATTTACGACCTTGGTTTGGCCATCTGTCTGGGGGTGGAAGGTCGTGGATTTGGTGAGCTTGGTGTCCAACAGTGACCAGAGGCTCGACCAGAATATGCTGAGAAATCCATTGTCTCGATCTGATACAATGGTTTTTGGGATTCCAAAATGTACCCAGACTCATTCAAATAAGATCTTGGCAGTGGCCTCTGCTATGATGTTCTTTTTGTAGGCAACCAAAATCCCCATCTTAGAAAAGCGATCAACAACCACAAGAACACAGTCATTTCCCCGCTTGGTGGACGGGAGGCCCAACATGTAGTCCATTGAGATGGATTCTCATGGCATGTCAAGAGTAGGAAGAGGGGTGTACATGCCATGTTTCTTAGTGGTCGATTTGGCAATAACGCAAGCAATGCAGGACCTTATATACTTGTTGACCTCATGTCGAAGTTTTGGCCAGTGGAATTTTTTTTGTTTCATTGCCACTGTCTTTTCGATGTCGAAGTGTCCTGCCACCCGACTATAGTGGGCTTCCCAGATCATATTCGAACGCTCAGTTGATGGAACACAGATATGGCCCAGACAACACAACAACCCATCCTGAAGATGGAAATTATTGACAACTGTGTTTTCCCCCAACATTTGGTAGGTGGAGGTGAAGTCTTGGTCTGTCTCATAGAGTTGGGGCCATCCATAGGTCTCATGGACGCAAGAGTCTACCACCGTGGTGAGTGTCACGACTGGCAGTCTGCTGAGGCAATCAACGACGCAATTGGTGCTTCCTATTTTATACTTGATGTTGAGGTGGAATTGTTGCAAGTATGTGGACCACTTTTGATGGCGGTCATTCTGCAATTTTCCTTGTGTATGCATGAATTGCAGTGGCTTATGATCAGTGTGGATGACTATCTCCTTCACAAGAATGTAATGTCTCTACTAGCGGCAGGCTTGCATAATGGAGTACATTTCTTTGTCGTAATCAGGGTACTTATGGACAGCATATGATAGTGTCTCACTATGATAGGCCATGGGGTGGTCATGCTGGGTAAGAACGATGCCCACAACATATTTTGAAGCATATGTATCGATATAAAAGGGCCAATACAGGTCTGGTAGTGAAAGTATTGGGGCTCAGCACAAGATTTGCTTCAAATCATTGAACTCTTGTTGTTGGGACTAGCCCCACACAAATTTTTCCTTACCACCACCCCTGGTTATTTAGTTGAGGGCCCATGCAATATGGGAGAATCCCAACATGAACCTACAGTAGAAATTGGCAAGGCCCAAGAAGCTTTGAATCTTAGTGAGTGTGGTTGGGCCTGGCCAGTCATGGATGAATTGGATCTTGGTTGGATCCACATGTACGCCATGTTGATTGACGATGTAGCCCAGGTAATGGACCCTATCCATGCCGAAGGAGAATTTTTCCAAGTTGGCGTATATCTTGTGCTGTTGCAGGGTGTGCAGAACCTGCTGAATATGTTGCAAGTGTTCAGTCCAAGTATTGCTATAAATGAGAATGTCATCCAGATACACCACCACAAAATTATCGGTGAATGGTCATAGGATATCATCCATCGTCCTCATGAAAGTGGCTAGAGCATTTGTCAAACCAAAGGGCATGACCAACCATTCAAAAAGGCCTTCCTTTGACTTGAAGGCGGTCTTCCATACATATGTGTGTTCTATCAGGACCTGGTGGTAGCCATACTTCAGATCAATATTACTGAATTATTTGTCCCCCCTGAGTTGATCAAGGATGTCGTCGATTCAGGGAATCGGGTACCGGTTTCTGACTGTGATTTGCTTTAGAGCCTGGTAATCAATGCAGAGTCGTCAGGTTCCATATTTATTTTGTAACAGCAAGATTGGGCTCCTGCAAGGTGATGAACTAGGACAGATGTGCCCCTTGTGGAGCAGTTCTTGGATTTGTCACTTGATCTCCTCATTCTCTAATAGAGAGAGGCAATAGACTGGCCCATTGGAATTAGTGAATTAAATCTTCTTCAATTAGAATTAGTGAATTAAATCTTATCCATTTATCTCAAGTGAGGTGAGAAGTAATTTTGACTATCAATCACTTTGGAGATTGGGGTTAATTCATAACCCAAGATTATAAATGCAAGGCTAGGGTGAAGGAGGAAGAAACTTGTGTGATATGTTGCAAGATTGTTTGACACAGAGAGTAGAGAAGGACTTTTTCTTAAGGAGATATTGGAAAGGTAGAGAAATAATTTCATTTAGAGATCAGTTCAAGGATAAGAGAGAACAAAGTTAGTCATAAGTGGGTTTCATCATATTAGAACTGCAACAACACGGTCGCACCGTATGGATTTTTCCGTACAGTATTGGAGTGCATGTACGTGGGTTTAAATTGAGACATGAGTTTATATGTGGGTTTTCATAAGGAAAGGCACATACATCTCGGGAAGTGTGAACGTAAAATGTCATACAGTGGCGCAAGAGATCGCTAGAGTTTGTAGGTGTTGTATGAAGTTTTATGTATTTCTCTGGGGGCAATTTTCCTAGTAAGGGATCCTTTATAAGCTTTGAATTTATTGAATGATAAGATTAGTTGATGGGTAGGATATATTTTTGTATTTTGTATGATATTTTTGGTTTCAATTATTTCTTCCACCATATTTATTTAAGTTTATTATTCTAGAAAGTGTATTATGTTCTGTGAGCTACTAATTTTATTTACAGTAAGGAAATCATGAGATAACAAGATACCTAGGTGCATTAGTAGGGAAAATTTCAACATGGTATCAGAGCCTATGCTCTGAGAGGAATATAGATCTCAGATCCACAATAGTTGACAATAGATCTATCAGCTATGCAAGGAGATCTTAGCAAATCCATAACCAACAATCACAAATCAAATATTGGATTTAAGGGAAATAGTTGTATTGAAGTAGAACTAGGGTTTGCATTTGTATGGAGGTGAATGCAGGCTTTCTTAAGGAAACTCGTGTACATACATGGGTTGCAATGGTGACAGGCATGTACATGATTGTATATATTAGTATAGGGGAAGTTTTAGCAATAGGTTATTTCTAGGGAAGTTTATCAAGTATAAGGGATGGCATCAACAAGTTTGAGAGTTGAAGACAGATTGGATGGACCATCCAATTTCCTATGTTGGAAAGCAAGAGTTACTTTGGCATTTAAGGAGTATTCCCTTTGGGAATTAGTGGAAAAAGTAATTGTTCCATCGACAGATCCATAATATTTGGCAGTTCACCAGAAGAAGGAGATTAAATATGAGTGGGTAATATTGGATTTAGTAAAGGGTCATCTAATTCCTCGCTTATTTAAGAAAAAGATAACCAAAGATATGTGTGATTCCTTAGTAGATTATTCCAGAGCACTAACATGAATAGGAACATGGTCTTAATAAATAAACTTAGATCTATGCAGATGTCTAGATTTGATAATGTTACCAACTATTTCATCAAGATCACTCAGGTATGTGATCAACTTGTAGCTATAAAGGAGAAATTGGATGATGTAGAGCTCATGAATGTGGTATCGAATGGTTTTTCCAAGTCTTGGGAACGATTTGTCAATGGATTCTGCACTTGGGAAAACTCCTAGATTGGAAGAGGATTTGAGATGATTGCATCCAGGAAGAGACTCGGGAAGAGTCCAAAATAATCTAGCAGAGAAATAGTGATGAAAACTTTCCCCTTGTCAATGATACAAGGAAGGGAAAAGGAAAGGGTTCCAACAAGAAGGGTAATAGTGATGGAGGAACATCATGACCATGGAAGAAGAAGGAATTGACTAAAATAAAGTGCTTATAATGTCATAATAATGGAAATTATGCATCGTAGTGTTAGTATAAGAAGAATGGAAGAGGAAATATGTAGATAGGAGCATTAGCAGAAACGCAACTAGATGAGTTTGCAACGAAGTTTGAGAAGTATTTCTCATTAGTTTCTTCCCTTTCTACCAGTACAACTACTAGGAGTGCATGGTATTTGGAAAGTGGTGCATCTCATCAAGTGACTGAAGAATGAGACCTATTTAGAATTTTGACAGAGAGGAACTCAAGGATCCATGTGGAGCTTAGTGATGATGCCAAGTATGCAGTGAAGGGAGATTGAACAATTGTGTTCCAGCTTGATTCAAGAGGTTTGTTTGATGCCTAGGATGTGCTTTATGTGACATGACTGAAGAAGAAATTGCTCTCAGTCTCATCTATGGAGTAAAAGGGTTTTTCCATTACTTTTCAGAGAGGGAAGGTACTTATACATCCTGAGAAATCTATCCATAACACAACAATGGTCATGGGGGTTAGAGAGGGAACTTTATACAAGTTGCAAGGTAAGCATGCCCATGCCTTGGTACATGACAGTGACATCCTATGTGAGCTATGACACATGAGGTTGGGACACCTACACTATAGGGAATTTTTTATTCTGAGTGGGATTTTTATAGGTCTTCCAAATTTTATTATTGAGTAGCAGGGAGTGTGCAAAGGGTGTGCACATGGAAATAATTCCAATGATGATTTTACAAGCAAGGAGAGTAGGTATTAGGGGATATTGGATATTATACATTCAAATGTGAGTGGGCCTATGTCAATAGCACCAATGAAGAGAGTGGCATACTATGTGATGTTCATTGATGACTTTTCTAGAAAAACATGGATATTCTTTATGAATTCGAAGGATGAGGTCTTCCGTAAATTTCAGGAGTTCAAGGCTCAAGTGGAGAACTAGAAAGGGAAGAAGAACAAGGTCTTGAGGTTAGATAATGGGGGGAGTACACCTATAATGAATTCAATTATTTATTCAAGGAAGTAGGGATCAAGAGGGATTTGGCAGTGTCATACAACCCTCAATATAATGGGGTTGTGGAGAGAAATAATCGGTCCATCATCAGTTATGTGAGTGCTATGATACATGACTAGGAGTTTCCTATGTTTCTTTGGGAAGAGGCATGTAACACGAAAAATATATGTGCAGAACAGGAGTCCTCATAGGATATTAGGGGACAAGACTCTGGAGGAGGCATTCTTAGGGGTGAAACCAAAGATAGGACATTTGAAAATATTTTGTTTTCTATTCTACATCCATGTTCCTATGGAGAATAGGAAAAATCTAGAGCCTTCATGATAGAAGGGTATATTAGTGGGGTACATTGAAACCTAAAGGCTTCTAGGATATTCATATTATCACAACGAAAGATAGTTTTGAGTATAGATGTTAAGTTCGAGGGGAAATTGGAATCTAAGAAATCTCAGGAGTCATTAGAAATGACAGAGGATGAGGAGAAACATGCTTTGAAGGATGAGAAATGCTTAGAAGGTTCTAGTTTAGGGAGTCATACTTCATGTGGGGAGGAGAAGTTTGATCTAAAAATGAAGAAGACTTGAAAAACTTCAAAACTTATTGCAAGTGAATGTTATGTGTTTAAAGCAAAAGGATCAGTTTGCAACACATAAATTAAAGGATTACTTATGCAAATTATACATAGACAGCAGCATAATCATTGAACATAAACACATAAGCACA
>ML782030.1:785376-795801 GCA_009831015.1 Picea engelmannii
GTTTCAACCTTGTGAGCATCAGAAACAAAACTTGCAAACAATTAAGTCTTCAAAACCAGTGCTCTGATACCAACTTGATCTAAAAATGAAGAAGACTTGAAAAACTTCAAAACTTATTGCAAGTGAATGTTATGTGTTTAAAGCAAAAGGATCAGTTTTCAACACATAAATTAAAGGATTACTAATGAAAATTATACATAGACAGCAGCATAATCATTGAACATAAACACATAAGCACAGCAATTGATAAAGGAGTTCACCCCTCTTATGGGCTACATCTCCTGGTCCAGCTTCCAATGGATCATTATTATTAATTGCTAAAAAAGTGCTCAAAAACATGTCTTACAATGCTCAAACTGAAAAACCGACTGCTCCAATGGCTTCCCAGCGTCCCAAAACCCCTGTCTGGGATCTTTCGGCACCTCAATCGGTCGAAAAACGAAGACGTTAGGCCTACTGGAAGTCTCCCTCTTCAAGCTTGTTGTCTCTGGTTCTACAATTCGCACCCTTTTCAATTGAACCTGGCTCACGCACATTTTAAAGCGTGAAAACCCAGCACCGGGCGCAATCGTGCCAACGGTGCAAACCGTAGAATGGTTAAGGGTGCGCCAGCCCCTAACCGCCTCGGCACCTGGGCGTATGACACATGTGACCTCGCGCGAAGTAAAAAGTGGTTAAGTCGTTACACAACCGTGTAACTAACCTCCCGCGCACATTTTACACCGATCATATGTTACATAACAAAAACCGTGGGTTTACCAAACCCCGCGCACCAACAACCATGCGCGTACATACAAATATGGTCATACATAAACTTTGGGTTATATATATCCGCGCCACATTTTATAATACACGGGCATGTTGTATATTGGAACCACATATATAAACCCCTGTGCATATATAACATATGGTTTAATACCCCTGCGCCAATTGTCGGACTATGGTCATATACAAGGAGCATACAACCAGGGGCCGAGGCTAAGCCCCAACCCGACTCCCCGCCCAATATACAAAAGGGTAAACTTAAATAATTTCAAACGCATATACATAACAAGTAAGAACTTGTGGCCCATTGGTCGTGCGGTCATGCGAAGGCGCTCGAAGGTGTGGGAGGTCCAGGGGTCGAACCCCGCGGACTCCACCATATATTTTACATAACAATGTGAACCAAATAATGAGTGACACGTGGCGCCCTCCGATTAGGCCACATGTCCTCATACCATTTGCTAGCTACAGGACACGTGTCAGTTCTCCATTCGACGATCATCAACTAACAACAACCTACCACGTCACCATTGTACGGTCGTACAGTCCTGCCACGTCAGACTATACGGACTGGTACAGTCAGCATCTAATTTTTTTTTTGCCTGTTTGGCTTGAAGAACAGATCGTGATATCTTCTCCATACGGCGTCCATTTGACAAAGTAAATATACCGCCGGAATCAGGAAGACGATATGGACGCAATGGCATTGTTTTCGTCGCATTCCGAGCACTTTGAAATTTGAGCAAAATTTGATCCCCTGATCAAAGTTACCCCCTTATAGTTCTGTTAGGAGACCTAAGTGGTTATTATAGACATTGAGGAATGTTGTGTAGGATCCTAGGAGTGCATTCAAAGAGAGAAGGACTCCAAGGAATTTTCTGAACTATATGGCACTTATGAGTAGCATCATTGATGATGAGCCGTCCATTTTTTAGGAAGCATTAGATCAGCAGGTTTGGTGGGATTCCATGGTCGAGGAGTACACCTCTATTAAAAAGAATGATCTTTTGGACATAGTACCAAGATAGGAGGGGAATTCAATTATGATTTTCAAGTGGATATACAAGATAAATCATGTTGCAGATGGTATCATAGAGAATTTCAAGGCGAGTTTCATGGAAAGAGGGTTCTCATAGAGAGATGGAGAGAAATACGAGGAGACATTTTCTCAATTTTCCAGGTATGATTCTATTCGAGTTGTTATTTATATTCATTTTTGAGGTGGAGGATTCATCAAATGGATGTGAAGACAACTTTCCTTAATGGGGTCGTTGAGGAAGAAGTATATATAGAGCAACCTAAGGGATTTGATGTACATAGGATGGAGTCTCATGTGTGTAGGACTAAGAAATCCTTGTACAAACTCAAACAAGCACCTAGGGCATGGTATTCCATGATTGATAGATGCTTGCAGGGTATGGGATTTACCAAGAGTGAGGTGGATCCTAACTTGTACTTCATACTTGTTGGGTTTGATCCACTCATATTGGTTATGTACATAGATGATTTTTTTTCTCACAGGTGCAGAGGAGCTTATTGCATGGTGCAAAGCAGATTTGGCTATTGACTTTGATATGAAATACATTGGCTTGAAGAATTATTTATTGGGGTTAGAGTTAGGGAAAATATTTGGAGAGATGTTCCTTGATCAAGAGAAGTACATAGTAGAGATCTTGAGGAGATTTAGGATGGAGGATTGTAGACCGATGGCTACACCTATGGTTACCAACCTGAAGAAGGTTGTCACTTCATATTCAGATTTGTTGGATCCCAAGATATACAGGTAGTTGATAGGCTCCTTGATTTATTTGGTCAAGATCAGGCCGGATATATGTTTTACTGAGAACCCCTTCAGTAAATTCATAGTGGATACGAGGAAGGTGAATTGGATAACAATGAAGCATATCCGTAGGTACTTGAGAGGTATAGTGGAGTATGGATTGAGGTATAGTGGAGCTGATGGAGTAAGGCTGTAAGGAAATTCATACTCAAATTGGGAAGGGAGTACAGTAAATAGAAAGAGAACCTCGGGGTGTTGCTTCATCTTGGGATCAACAATGCTTACATGGATCAATAGGAAGTAGAATTTTGTAGCACTTAGTTTCACATAGGTAGAGTATATGGAAGTGAGTATGGATAGATGTGAAACAATTTGGTTTAATATATTGGTTACAAGGTTATTTGATCAGGAGTTGGAGCCTATAGTGATATACTGTGATAATCATAGTTGTATCAAACTCTCTGAGAATCCAGTATTCCATGACAAGTCCAAGCATATTGAGATCAATTATTACTTCATCTGAGATAAGATCCAAAAGGGAGAATTCAAGATCCAGTATGTTTCCACGTATATATTTTGACCAAACCCTTGGTTAAAGGGAAGTTTGTGTTTTTCAGGGAAAAAATTGGAGTGGTGTAGAATGCATTCCTTGCTAAGAGGGAGTGTTTATGTTTGTAGCATCATACAGGTACTTCTACACATGTCTATGTGTCTAGACATGTGGAAGTCTTCCAAATAATTCTACCTTGATACTTTACTTTAATTAAAGGATTTATTAAAGTTAATATCTTTTATTAATTAGTTGAATTTATTTAAAGAAATGTTTTAATTATCACTAATGAAATAAATCTTATCCATTGATATCAAGTGAGGTGAGAATTAATCTTAGCCATAAATCACTTTTGATATTAGGGGTAGGTCATAGCTCAATATTATAAAATCAAGGCTAGGATGAAGGAGAAGAGAAGGAATTTTTCACAAGGAGATATTGGATAGCTGCAGAAGGACTTCTATCTAGAGATGAGGTCAGGGAGTAGAGAGAACAGAGGCAAGTGCAAGTGGGTTTCAACAGATTGGAACCACAGCAGTAGGGTTGCATTGTACAGAGTTTTTTGTATAGACTTTGAGTGGGTGTACGTAGGTTTCAGTGGATACAAGTGTGTATATGTGGGTTTTCTTAAGGAAAGGTGCGTAAATCTTGGGAAGCGTGAAGTACAAGGTCGTACAATGACACAGGAAATTGCTAAGGTTTGTAGTTGTTGTCTAAAGTTTTTTTTGCATTTCTCTGTGGGCCATTGTCCTAGTAAGGGAGCCCTTGTAAGCTTTGAAGTTATTTGAATGATAATCTTAGTTGATGGGAAGAATATCTTTGTGTATTTTGTATGAGATTGATTTTTGGTTTCCAGTATTGATTCCACTATATTAATTTGAGTTGATTATTCCAACAATTTTATTTTGTTTTATGATATGGTAATTTGATTTACAGTAAGGAAATCACTATATAAAAATATACCTAGGTGCCGAAGTAAGGAAAATTTCAGCATGTTTTGTTTAGAATTTTGAAAATATCATGATTTCCACATGTTTTTATCTTATGTTATTCATTTGGATAATGAATACCAATTAATAACTAGATTGGTTGGGGTGGTAGGTGTGGGATGGGTTATCATAAACCTTAGAGGTACAATTGTATATACATTTTCATGGAGTCTCGGCATATCCACTAACAACCAGGCTTAAGAATACACACTTCTACAAGGCTTGAAACTAATTGTCATTCTTCATCCACAAAGTTTTATAGTGGTGGGGGATTCTAGAATATTATTAGGCACATCATCTTAGCCACTAATATTATTGATATCAAGTTGGATTATGTATTTGTAAGGATTAGGAAAGCTATAATCCCCATTTCCATTGTGAATTTTTACCATGTTATACAAGAAAAAAACACATTAGCAGATCAATTTTCCAATAAAAATAGAGTTACCAATTTAACGAGAAATCTACAAAGTTCTCATTTTTTAGGGGGTCATATTTTTTACCTCGTTTTGAAAATTTGTGCTACCAATGTTGGATCATGTTGTCATTGATGTCAAAGGAACAATGTCTTGTCATAGTATATTGATGTAGTATGTATTGTCATTATCGTCAATGGATTGATGCCAATTGAAGTCATTGATATATGATGCATAGATAATTGATGCATAGATGAAGATGGACCAATGTGTTTTCATTGATATATGGTATCATGCATATATGAATATGGATTGATGTGTTGTCATTGATATATGATTCATAGATGAATTGATGCATTAATTTATTGATCGTTGGATCATGTGGTCATGCATGGAATCAATGAAAAAGGGACAGTGTCATAGTGATGTGTTGTCATGGGTTATTCCAGTTGGATTGATGTAAATATGACTCATTATTGTCTTGTCATGGTTGATATAAAGTACAAATGGATGAAATCCAAAGTGGTCCTCTTATGGTGAAAGCCCTCACAGTAAGAGGCTTTGCAGTTGAGTTATCCTAGAAGTATGGTTAGAGAACCCAAGATTAATTATGGAATAATGAGATAAATATCAGTGAATTTGTCAGTGAAACTATCCTAGATGGATAGTGCTTGTCATGCCATTTCTTGTGGTATGTGAAACGTCACATTACTCCTCACGATTTGAGATTTATGGCCTTGTGAATTTGGAGGACCCTCATGTGTTGGCTAGAAGCCCCAAAAGGTCAAAGAAATCAAAGTGTTTACAAAGAAGAAATTATTTAAATAATAAAGTGAAGTGATGAAGTCAAAGAGTATTATTTAAATAATAAAGTTAATGGAGAACTTTCTAATTATGGAAAGTGGTTATAAGTGGGTTAACCCTAAAATAAAGGAAGAGGGTTAAATGGACAAGTGGCCATGTGAACAAAATGGATAAGTGGACAAAGTTGGATGAAGGTGGATATGTGGAAAAAGTGTTTATGTGGATAAAGTGGATATGTGGACAAAGTGGTTATGTGGATAAAGTGGATATGTGGACAAAGTGGCTAAGTGGATCCTTCTAAAGGAAGCCACTTGGAGAGTATAAATAAGAGAGAAAGGGTCTATTGTTTGGGCACATATCTTGAGCATATATCGAATATCTATTATGAGTGATGGATTTATTGCAATTTCTCATGGACACATCAAAGCTTCTGTAAGTCTGAGATCTTGACAATGAAATTTTTCAAAGTTCAAAATCCCTAGTTTCTGAAGGAGTATGCGGGCTGCAATGATCTAGAGCACGTACATACATGGGCAGTAGTGAGACAAATCATGTACACATGCAGGATGAAGAAGGTTAGAGCGTGTACAATTGGAGAGAGTCATCGAGACTTGAGTAAGATCTTGTGTCAGGTCCTTGAAGTCTAAAGCAAGTTCCAGATCTGCATTCTATGGGCTCAGATCTTCCATAGAAGTTATGGTATGGTTACATGATTATTTTGATGGATACTTGTGCTTATGGTATGGTGAATGCTTAAGGCATTCTTGGTATGGTTGTTATGATATGGTTTATGTTGGTTGATTGATAGAGTGAGCAGTACTCTTATGTTTCTGTATTGATATGGTTGCCATAGTATACTGGTTGCTTATACATGATCAAGTAGAATTCATATTGTATGGTTGAGGAGAATGAGTAAGTTGTTGGAGAGCATAGATGTGTTGTGATTGGTTATGGTACAGATTGACTAGTGAGAGGCAAAAGTGGATGTGATTGAAGGTTGCAGGGGATCTGAGTTTTTCAAGGAGAGAAAACCCTAGTTGTTTAGGAGGCATACACAGACTGCAGTACAGATAGGCCACGTACATACGTGGGTTGTACTATTGGTAGGGAGCACACATACACATGTTTCACTACTAACAGGTTGCGTACCTATTGACATATTGGTATCTGTTGAGGATTGAATCCTCTTCTCAGTCGGTGTTGAGTTGTGTAAGTTGAGTCTTGTATAGAAGAGTTGGTGCTCTTTTGGAGTTGTTACTCTATTCAGTTGTTGTTGATAAAACCCCAAGGATTGTAGTCCATAATAAAAAGAAATTTGTACATACATCTTGTGTTATTTGTGTTCCTTGTGGTGATGTCTTATTGATGATCTTTGTTGTTGATATATGTTTACATACAACTGGTTACAAATTGACAGTAATAAGTGTTGAGTAAATAGTGATTACTAACTAAGGAGTTTTTGTGAAAGGAAGTGAAAATGAGCCCTACATTGATTCACTCGCCCCCCTCTCAATGTGATCGGTGTGTCCAACTATTGGTATCAGAGACGACCTTCACTATAAATCCTTAACAATCTTGGAGGAGATCCATGGACACACAAATGGATGATGAGGTTCCAATCCTTGATGAGGAAAATTATTCAACATGGAGAATATAAATGAAAGAGTACTTAAAAGAAAAAGGAGGAGGTGTTTGGAAATCGACTATTGGTGGATTAGTTCTCTTGAAGAATAAGTCAAAGTTTGTTGCTCTAAAGGAAGAAAATAAGAATGATGCATTGGCTCTCAARACCATTTTCAATGGACTCTCAAGTTCTATCAAAGAAAGCATGGGACAATTCACTTCCRCCAAGGATCTACGGCTAAAGCTAGAAAAGACATACCAAGGAAAAAAGGAAGACACTAAAGACAACTCCATAAAGAACAATTAAGGTAAATATTACCAAATGATAAATCATGTCTTGGATACAACAAAGAATCTACACATTCTAAAGAAAGCACCTCAAAGAAGCTTGAGGTAAGTCCCTACTCAAAAGATGGAAATAATGTTGGAAGTCAACCATCTACACAAGGCAAGGAAACTTTCAAAAGAACAAAGCAAGAAAGAAAACAAGAAGCCATTTTTTCACCTCAAAGCACATTTAGAAGAGAGACACCTTCAAGATGGACACCAAAGCAAAGGTATGAAAATGTTTTTCATGGTCACTGTTACTCATGTAATGAATATGGTCACAAAGCTTTGAAATTCATATATTATGAAAGGGGAGATAATGAAAGATTTCATAACACCCTAAGGTTTTTGAGATGTAATCAAGTAGAACACATTGTTGCTCATTGTCACACCATGAGATGCTACAGATGTAGTGGATTTGGCCACAAATCCCAGGATTGTTGGAACACAAGAAGAGAAACCATGAGGAGTGTTTCATATAGTATGACTAGAAGAACACATGACGTTAGAAAGGAAGATAATGTTGGGAATATGGAAGCGCATAGCTCAAGTTCTGAGAAGTTGGGACACCTTTAGAAGTGGGAGAAGAAGACTGAACAATCAGAACAAAATGGCAGCCCTAAGGAAAACTCAAGCTTGACTTCTTCATAATAATATGTGGGTTACATTAATAATAGTCACATACATATGCGAGATGACCTATGAATAGGTCATGTACATACGTGATTTGTCTGTATAGAAGGTCGCATACATGTGGTAAAAGCCTTGGAAAGTAGGCTATGAAAATAAGTTGTAGCTTGGTGTGATGGTACAACTTTGTGTTGTAGGGTCTGACATGGTTTGTTGTAGGTTTTCATGATTACATGTTGGCATACATAATTCATGTATATATGGTGATGACATATGGTTGAGTGTTTAAAGTCTATACGTGTTGCATTATACTAACTATAGAGTATGGATTGAAGCCTTTTTCTGTTGAGGAACAATGATGGTTGTGACAGTAAAGTTATGGCACTTTGGTTATGAGATATATCATGATGATGCTAGCTAGAGATATCATTGATCTATTGAGTCACACTTCTAGTACATGTATTTTTGGATGCTTAGTATTTGTTGTGGTGAATGGAGGTTGAGGCAGATTTGTTAGGGTACATGGTTGGTACATATTTGAGTTCCATTGATATATATTATGATGTATCGTTAGAGGCATATTTGTTGGATATCTTGGTGCATGAATTTGGCATGTGTTTGAGCTACATATTGGGACATGTAGTTGATGAGTTGATGAGGTGGTTATGTTTTACATCATTTATGAGTCATAGCTTGATGCGTGATTGGTACACTTTTGGTACATTGTTATAGGCACTTGCTAGCAGTATGATTGGCACATGTATATGGTTGATATGACATACATGTATGGGAAGACATCTTGATTGTAGTTCATCTTGTTGAGATGCACTTGCTCGGTACAAGTGATGATACATGTTTAGTGCAATGATAGATGGTATATGTTTGTGGGTGATAGTACTTGGCTAAAGTACATCATTGGTATTACTTGTTTAGCATATATTGTGGTACATGATGTATGGGATGATATAGTTGAGACACTTGTTATGATGCTTGATGGTTGAGATACATGGTTGTGGCACTTGGTTCATGGTAGAGGCATATCATGAGTGATATCCCAGTTGTTTGAGGCACATGGTTGGCATGTTGGTAGAGGCATATGGTTGATACACTCCATTGATGATATCTTATGGTATTGATGTACATGGTTGATGTACATGGGTGTTGTGCATGGTTGGCACACAATATGGCACAAGATGTACATGGTTGATTTTTTGTTCATGTTTCTCTATTCATTGTTGACATATCTTTTTCTTCATGATGTATGGTATAGCATGAGTCTGATGCATGGACAGGTCCAAGGATCTTCATAGGGAGAGTGAATCATTCTTGAGCAGTTGATCCATGTTTTGGTTGAGCAGTAGCATTTGCAACAGAAGCATATTGTAGTGGTAGCATATTGTTCATATTGCAGAGAAGATAGGGGGAGACATACCCACGGGGGGATTCATTCTTCTCCCCATAACTCCAAAAGGAGAGATTTATCAGATGCAAAGGTAAATTCTTGGAGAAAGAGCATAGAGGCATGGTTCCAAAGGGAGTGATGATCACAGGGGGAGCATGAGAGATATATCTTTAGCATTACATCAGAGTGATATCCCTTGTTCAAAAGGGGAGAGATTATTCAAAGGAAGATCAAAGCATCCAAGCAAGGGGACCCGCCCCTAGGAGAGTTCAAGCAAGGGGAGCATCCCCAAGGAGAGAAATATTATTTTCCATTGATGTCAAAGGGGGAGATATAGTCACATTGATGTGATTGAGATGACTATTGATGAAGAGCAATGCCATGTATACATGTTGCCATCAATGATTGGTGTTGACATCAATGTTGGTATTTCCATCAATGCCAAAGGGGGAGATTGTTGGATGATGTTTTCATTGATGTCAAAGGAACAATGTCTTGTCATATTATATTGATGTAGTATGTAATGTCATTATCGTAAATCGACTGATGTCAAGTGAAGTCATTGATATTTGATGAATAGATGAAGATGGATCAATGTGTTGTCATTGATATGTGATGTCATGCATAGATGAATATAGATTGATGTGTTGTCATTGATATATGATGCATATATGGATTGATGCATTAATGTATTGATTGTTGGATCATGTGGTCATGCATGGAATCAATGAAAAAGGGACAATGTCACAGTGATGTGTTGTCATGGGTTATTCTAGTTGGATTGATGTAAAGACAACTCATTATTGTCTGGTCATGATTGATAGGAAGTACAAATGGATGAACTCCAAAGTGGTCCCTTTATGGTGAAAGCCCTCACAGGAAGACATTTTGTGGTTGAGTTATCCTAGAAGTATGGTTAGAGAACCCAAGCTTAATTATGGAATAATGAGATAAATATCGGTGAATTTGTCAGTGAAACTATCCTAGATGGATAGTACTTGTCATGCCATTTCCATTGGTATGTGGAACGTCACATAAATTCTCACGATTTGAGAGTTATGGACTTATGAAGTTGGAGGACCCTAATGTGTTGGCTAGAAGCCCCAAAAGGTCAAAGAAGTCAAAGTGTTTGAAAAGAA